>JAQBSW010007520.1:0-40357 GCA_029291075.1 Eudiplozoon nipponicum | reverse complement strand
ACCTTGTGACTGAATATTACTTTAAGATCAGTAAAGACATCTACAAGTTCACCAATACTAAAATATATTTAAATTTGTCAGGCTTTTCTTACTGCCAGTAAAACGCAATTTAGTTTTGGTGAATCATCACTCTAGCCACAGTTTAAGCCTTCTGTCCGTAGACCCTAAACTCACGTGTGGCAAAGTGCTCCAGACTTCTGCTACCGCGGGCCATCTGACTCTGATTAGACTGTAGTGTGCCATGCGGACCACCTTCTGTTGAACAATAATTCTAAGCTCCAGTATTTCTCTGGTTTTGGACAGCAAATCAGCTATCAATGTTTGTGAAGTTGGAAATGCTGTTGCCACCTTAATATTGCTCTACTCTTGGAGAACTGTACTAAAGTTGTTGCAATGAATTGGTCATATCTGCCTACATCGTTTAAGGTATCTTAAAATATTGAGACAGTTCCGAAGCTACTGGCTGCATTTGTCCCTCACAGACACTTAATATTTATCGTGGTGAATTAAACTATGGCATCTCGCATTTGCAGTCTGTTTATATTTATTTCAGCAGTGGTATCTTTGTTGACAGTTCGATTGCCTTCATTGTTGAATTTCTTAGCGTTTGGTCATTCTCTTGAAACCACAAAGGCGTGCTCAGCTGAGCGCCGCATCTGATAGGGACAAAACTAAATAAATAAGATTACCTCATTAGTTGGATATCACAGAAAAAAATTCATTATCTTAGAAAACCATAGTTTAATTCTTGCCACGTTAGCTTGTAGTCTGAATAATTTCGCACAAAATTGAGGATGTCTGGTGCGCCAGTTAAACACTACATGCGTGTGGTCTGCTGGCAATTTAATTTGAAATGTTACCAGACTATTTACTAATTTTTGGGGCATCTAATGAGAAATCTCGTGCTCCCACACAGGCTTCAAATATTTCTCCTTAAAATCGTAGCCTTCCAGCATCCCCTGGAATATGCAGAGGTTTTAATTCAAATGAAATTCAGAAATTGATTCGGCTATAACTAATGGTAGAGGTTCACGTGCTAGCACATCAGCTCGGTCGTAATTATTATTTTTGTCTATGTAAATGGGGCTCCCAATACGAATTCCCTTATTTTTAACGATTATTGATTTATTTAGACGAGGCATTCAGAACATTTTGATTACAATACTTCTTTGTCTAGCTAGAGTACAATTAATTATTTCTACACAACCTTATTAATGAAGCACTTTTATACATTTACAAATATGTTTATGTAAAGAACGTCTACTTTGGAAAAACAAAATTACATAGGAATTCTTCATTTGTAATAATTTCGTGTGGTTCGTTTTCTTCTCCTAGTATCCTCCTGTATGCGCCTTGCTCTTCAGCGAATTTATTCTGCGAGATTCACATCAGCCACAAAAAGATTTATTGGCACGTTCTCGGCCTCATTGGCAACACCTGCAACATAGAGCTCACGCAATTTTTAAAAGATGATTCTATGAAAATGCTAACTTTGGTCGAGTGTTGTAGTTTTTGTTAAAAGTAGATAGCTCAAATGAGGTAAATTAATAAGTTACATTCATTTAATTCAATTATCTACAGTTTTTTTCGTCAAAATTTACACTGTTAATAATTCTTGTCGGTGTCACGATTAGTAGTCCTTCGTTGAAGAGAGAGCTATAAATGTGGAAAGCATGAGACACATTTACCATTTTAGTTAAAAATTAAACACATTTTATTTAAACTACCGAACTAAGAATCATTAGTACTGATGCGTGTCGACCTTAATTTTATAAACGTCAGTGTAGGACGGTAAACTAACTAAATACACTCAAATTGCAAAGTGAATAAAGGGATTGCGGAATCGTAAATGCAAGTAGATTACAAGCGTTTTTAACATACATTTTAAATCCATTTGAATAATCGCTGTTTGCTTAATTTTTACGATTGATGCAAATCACTGATGTTCACGAATTCCCAGAAAACTTACGACAGCACTACTAGGTTAGAGTTTTACGTTTCTAGTTTTTGAAAATTTATGTATAAATTGTGATGTAATATCATCTAATTTGTTTGATGCTGTACTTCGATGACGATTATTAAAACGCAACACCTGTCTTTGAGTGAAATAAGACAGTATCGATATGTTGTGCGACTTGTGAAAAAAGTGGTTGATGCTTACTCACGTTCAGAAACTTTACTAAAATGATTGTTTTCACCATTCTCGCTATCAACGACTGTTAAAAAAGTGCTACTATTTTTAGAATTAGCAAATCTTTATAATTCAATTTCTAATATATTTTCTATCGTGCTTGCGTAATGTAACGCAAATCTAATTTTCAACTAGTAAATAAATTTGGCGTGGAAATGTGTATTTCTTGGGAACTAAAATAATTAAAAAGTCTATTTTTGTGTATAGCACAATATAACTATGCGATTTTAAGGCTGCGGGCAAAACACTTCTTTGTTTATAAAAAAATTTCATCGCAGTTATATTTTGCGGTCTGTATATTTTACCGCCGCTGCAAATTTACTAAAATATGCTACTTGCAGTCATTATAAGTAGGCTGAACAGCTGATTGAAATTATTTAATTTTCTGTTATTTAGAGTCGAATTCATTTATCGATATGGTAAGGCAACAAGTTAAACTTTATCGAAGCTCGATTACTTTTTGGTGTCAAAAATAAAAGAAAATATACCTGAAAAATTTGAATAATAATACAATTAAAATAAATAAATAAATTCAAAAAATAATAATAAATAATAATAATACATACAATAATAATAATAATAATAATACATAATAAAATAATTACTTTTCCATACATACATTTCCAATCAAGTACAGTTTATGCAAGACTACTTGAGATGAGAGCCGCATATCAAATTTTGCTTTCCCTATAAATGCAATGCGGTCTTATCCTCGGTAGTCAGTTTGCTGACGTACTCTGATGATGATCATGGAAGTTTGAAACGCGTCAGTGCGTGCGACTGGCGGTAGTTATGTTTTTTTGTTCGACGCTTGGTTAAATACAATGGGATTGGTATTTACTTTAAGCTCGCAAACTTGATTTAATGAATTGTTACCATCACCCGCGCGAACAATTATTTTTTTATTAATTTCTTTCTTTTGGAAAACGAGCCTTAATAAAATTCATAATACCCTTTCCGTGTGCAAAAAGAAAAAGAATTTTTATCAGAAACAAGAACCAATTCAATCTCATTTTCTTCTTAAATATCTAAAAATTGACATCTCTTTATATATAGATTGAAACGCAAAACAAGATCGAAAAACATAAACATGGAGGTGACGAACGCAGTAAATTTGTTGTTCCTCTATTTCACACGATCTTCATGTTTACAATTTTCTATCTTGTTTTGCCTTTCAATTTCCACATAAAAGGATGTTCATTTCTAGATATTTGTATCTGATAAAATTTCCCTTTATTTTTGCACATAAAAACTTATTTGAACAATTCGTTTTAGTCTCGCTGGATAAGCCACAGAATAGTTATAAAAGGAATGCAGACGTTGTTAGGAGTTTAACTGTGCATAATTTATTGAGCTCAAATTAATGATGCTCAACAAATAAGGAATTACGTCGATGACACAGGGCAGTCTATTGAGCAGAGTCAATTCCATTAGATCTAGCAACCGAAATGAAGTCGTTTAATTATTATTAAGTTAATCAATGTCTCAAATAAACGAAACAAAACAGTCTGACTATTTCTTAAGGCCACTGCAACATATTAAAATGGTAGAAAATCTTCTTAGTCTTGAAAATGGTAGTGTTTTAGCAATTTTTGTAATATTGATACATAGTGCATAACTAAACTAACGGATGACGGAAATTTAGTTTAATGCGACAGTTCAAAAATTTTTAATCACTGGGATACAAAAATAAAATATTCACGACCATCGGTTCCTGGTTTAATAAATGCAATGCCAAAGACAAGCATCGTCTATGGAAAGAATAGTAAAACGCTTCATTATTGTATCCGCAATAACTCCTTTTATTCTAGAATGATATTTAAGGCTTGGACAACGTCAGCTGCTCCCTGAAATTAATTATGTTATAATTATATTTTGACACAGATTTGGAGTTAAATTTGTTACCATTCAAGGGAACTTTTTGTGTGCTTAACAGTTCGACAAACCTGTGACTCATTCTCAATCAGGTCACACAAGATCGTCGTTGTTTTTCCTGTGGAATGTTTGAAAATAAGGATCGGATGTCAATCGGCAAAGTTTTCTTTTCTAGAAGGGATTTCCCTTCTGTTCATCTGCTAGCTCGATTTAGTCCTTATTGGTATTCGGGTTAATAATATTTCGCAATGGTTGAAGTAGTTTGCAGAAAAAAATGATAATTTAGGTTGTGGTGGGTTGAACAAGGACAAAATGGTTCGCAGCGAAAGAGCCCTAGAGACTGTCAAGTTTTTATGGGTTTTTGGTCTGCCATAGAGTTTTGTTTGGGTTTGCTTTAAGAGGTTTAGCTTTCTTTTATGAATCCTGATCTGATCTTTGAATCAATTTTAGAAAAAACGGATCCTTCCACATTTTTTTCAGATTAGTATTTATTTTTGAAACGATATTTTTTGAATCATCTTTCTGTATGTTGTTAGGATTGAATTTCGATTGATAATTTATAATCCTGTTCATGGAAACTCTATAAGCGTTTTCTAGAAGTATAACATCTCCTGATGCTTTGTCGAGTGTTTCAAAACGTATAGCTTAGTCTGATTGCAATTTTCTTAGTTCATCTACCTTTTTCATTTTGATGATTTGGCTGCTTCTGAAATTTTTACTCTACTGTTGTTGTTCGCTAGATGTTTCAGCTTTCAATCCTTTCTCATTGAATGTCTGCGAGGCGTTGGCTTAAATTAATTCGCTTGAAGTAATTTTCATTTCCAGCCTGGATGTTAATAATAACACGTTGGCTTAGACTTCTCTTAATGATGCAGAATTTTACTCCTATGGAATGTAATTCTTTTGATTTTTTGACATTATCGACCTTTATTAATTATGAATAAATAAATCAGTATTAGTGAACTTGTCCAGATCTCTTTTGTGGTCTTTAATTTTTTTCATTTCTTATCAACGTTGCTACCTTTTTATACAAAATTTGCATTCATTTTCATTAAAATTTGCAAGTTGGCGAATGAGTGACTAAATAATTCTTTCAGTATCTTACAGGTTTGATTGGTAGTCCTCGTTGGCATTAAGAAATAAGCGGCTTATAATCTCATTTGTTCGTCTCTGATTATTCTTTCTACACTGCTTCAGGTATCTTTTGTCACGAAATCTGACTGTAAACACAATGTGAAGACTAAATTCTTTACAGTAGTTTGCCAATCACTGAATTGACTGTTACATACGTGTTCAGTTCCTTAAGGATAAAAGTCTGACAACGATCTTGAATAATATTTATTATGTCCATTGCCTGCGAATGCTACACAGTATAATTTCATTCGGAGGAGAGGAGAGATTGAATAAAGAAATGAATAATGCCCGTTTTATTCCATATTTAATGTAGATCGTTTCTTTTACTAAATCAAAATTTAAACTGTTTCAATTCTCCAATAAATTAGTTGACAATGTAAGAAACAATGTGTATCTATACCGAGCATATTATGAAGTTTAAATTTATATCTGTAAATAAATGTTTCTTGTTTTTGAAAATTAAATATCATTAAATATTTTTCTTTAAATGTGGTCATATTTAATGGGATACGATCTCATAATAAGGCAAGTTTATTAAACACTAAAAAAAGTCATTTGCAGTTTTACACATTGTAATTTGACGGGATAATCTTATATTATGTACAGAATTTTTTGGAGAGCAAAGGAAAATAAATTGTATTTAAATATAAAATTAAAAACTAATAAGAAAAAACGTGAAACGGTCATGAAATGTTACACACAATATCAGAGCAGGAGTTTATTTTTTACCAGAATTACAAATATTTTTGTAATCGCTTAATAAATGAAGTTCTAACTAGCCACCCATGATTTGTCATTATACATCATACACCAAACCACTTGTTTAATTCAAATCAAATGCAGTTGAATGTTAGGATTTGTATGACATATAAACTAAGAATCGTATCAGGTAGTAGAGAGCATTCATTCGGAAAACCGATTTCAATCTTATAGTGAATTTCAAGCTTTGTAGACCATTTGCCAAGAACTGAAAGATATACTGATTTGAACTTTATTGGAAGTTTATGTTTATGAGTATTTTGTTCGCACAAACAAAAAATTGCATCACGTAGCAACGGCAATTCCTCCAGTAAATGGGGGTTTTCATTATTGTGATATATTTAATTACTGAAACATATATACCTCGGACGGGATTTAGACTTGGCCATATACTATTCTGTGTTTGATACTCTTTTCACTGCGCCAAGCATGAGGCATCTTACACGAAATTTGCAGACATATACCATATTAATATTTTTAAATTATGTTTTACTTCAGGTTTGACCTATTGTGAATATCTTCATGAATTTCTATCAAGCGACCCCCAATCATTCATTTTACAGCAGAAACCAGGACATTTGAGGAAGTTAAATCGAGTTGAAATGAAATGGCAAGATTTAGATTATGCGTATATTGTCAGAATGAGTTACAGGTTTCGGTCTTATTGGGAAATATTCAAATACTATTAAAATTTTGCCGTGGACGTGACTCAAAACTGGGTACATATGTTTCATAATCTCAGTCGCTCTCCGCTGCACCACACGTACTGCATACTGGAGGAATTTGATGTGATATACCAACTTATATTTACTGGTTAGGTTTTCCTTCAGGCGGAGCATATTGGCAATCTCTTATTATCAGAAACATTCACAAGCCACATCAGATCAGTTATAATTCAATGTACATCAAGTTTGAACAAAAGTTAATTAGAATCTTATTTTAGTATAGGAATTAAAATTACGTTTTGAGGTGCAGTACATAGAATTTCAAAATGCAAAGCAAATTATGGATAAGAAATTAAGATTTCCCAATTAGGACAAAACCGGTCTATTTTTATCCAATCCAATTTGAAGTTTATAGTTACAAAATTCACATAATAAAAGTCTTGCCATATATGTATATATATATATATATATATATATATGTATATATATATATACCACAAGTACATTCTGAAGCTACTTGATTATGCTAGTGGTAACAAATCTGACTGGTTTATTTGTATTTTTGTTTTACATTGGTATGTGTGTATGCGTTTGTGTCTGTGTGTGTGCTAGTTTGCATGTAAAATTCATTCTCGCTGTATTGCAAAGTGATGTCTGAGATCTGGTCATTATTGTATTGATGGCTTGAGTATTAACCATCTGTTCGAATTTTTCGCTGTTACGTGTACGAGTGATATTTTTTCGAGTGTAGTCGTTCGTTTCAACTTTTAGCGCAAATTTATGTTCTTCACTTGGTAACAGCGCAAGTGTGGATTGCCGTGTTGAACGCTCATATTTTATGGAAATTTCTGTCACTGTATGTGCCTCTCTTTTTTCCTCTTCAGTTTGTTACCAATCCGATTGAAGGTTTTTTATTCTAGTTGAGGGCCTGTTCGGTCGTGCCTGGATACTAGTAAATTTTTGATTAATTATGTCATTCGTGGCTAGTCTATTAGAAAATCATGTTGATGCAGTTTTTGCATATTTAGGACAGGTGATTGTTGTTTTACATATAGGGCTTCATAAATAAATAATAATTTTTCTGATTTTGCTTTATGTAGAATTGTGAAATTGGTCGAATTGACAGGGTGCCCTGTTGCCAATATATGATCGGAAATAGCTGATTTTCCTGACGGTGGCAAGCCTTTATTAATCAATTTCTGTGGCAAATGTTGCTGGATTCTGCTTATCAATTGCTTCTTCGTACGTCCGATATATGTGCTACCGCACATACAGGAGAATTTGTAGACTTTGAATGATTTGGAGAGAATTGGCAATTGATCTTTGGCATCCAACCTCATGATTCTCTGTGTTCTAAATGTGATCTTGTGTGACCTTATTAAAAATGAGTTTTTTTGATTTCCCTATAGACACCAATGACATCAAAGACCTCATATTAGCTTGTACGAAAAACGTGCAATTAACATTTGAAGGGATATACTACCGCCAGATCAATGGTGTAGCTATAGGAAGCTGCATTGCACCCCTGGAAGAAACGAGCCTGTGCTGATATAATTGACCAGTGCACTCTACAAAAGCTATGTAGATATATATTGTTGTACATCCTAGCTGTTAAATTCATTCTGAAATACCTAAACAGGAAAAATGGAGCTTTGATCCAGATATGAAATTCAGGTTAGATCTTCTGATTCTGTTTGGTTAGGTTGTTTACTGGCCTATTTTGTATGACTTCGGCAATAATTGCTGTTGTATTGAATGTATTGCCTATGAAAAGTGCATTTTGTATATATGGACAGTGTCAAAGCCCCATTTTCTTCTCGAGTCAGTTTGATGTCAAGGAAGGGAAAACTATTGTCTTTCTCTACATTGAGAGTAAATTTGATATCTGAATTTGTTCAAGATCGGCTACATACCTTTTCTAGAGTACGCACTGGTCAATTATACATTTTAGGCTCTTTTTTCAAGATGATACATGTATACATCTGCCAAGAGGGGTGCAATGCAGCTTCCTATAGCTACACCGTTGATCTTGCGGTAGCATATCCCTTCAAATGTAGATTGCAAGTTTTTTGTACGTGCTAATATGAGGTTTTTTATGTAATTGATGTCTATAACGAAATTATAAAACTCATTTTAAAAAGGTCACACAAGATCACATTTAGAACATAGAGAATCATGAGGTTGGATACCAAAGAGATCAATTGCCAATTCTATCCAAATCATTTATAGTCTACAAATTCTCATGTATGTGCGGTAGCACATATATCGGACGAACGAATAAGCAATTGATAAACAGAATCCAGCAACATTTTCCATAGAAATTGATTAACGAATGCTTGGCACCATCCGGAAAATAAGCTATTTTCGATCATATATTGGAAACGGGGCATCCAGTCAATTCGACTGATTTCTCAATTCTACATAAAGCAAAATCAGAAAAAATATTATTTATTTATGAAGCCCTTTGTTTAAAATAACAAGCACCTGACCTAAACATTCAAAAGATTCATCAACATGATGTTCTAATCGACTGGCCACGTATTACAAAATTCAACAAAAATTTACTAGAATCCAGGCAAGACCGAACAGGCCCTAAACTAGAATAAAAAAAACATTCAGTCGGATTAGCAACAAACTGAAGAGGAAAAAAGAGAGGCACATACGGTGACAGAAATTTCCAAACAATATGAGCGTTCAACCCTGCTATCCACACTTGCGCTGTTACCAAATGAAGAACACAAATTTGCGCAAATTTGTGAAAAGAAAGACTACACCCAGAAAAATAGCACTCGTACACGTAACAGCGAACAATTCGAACAGATGGTTAATACTAAAGCCATCAATACAATAATGACCAGATCACAGACATCACTTTTCAATACAGCGAGAATGAATTTTACACGCAAACAAGCACACACACAAACACAAACGCATACACACTTACAAATCAGCTAAAACAAGAAATAGAAATAAAATTTGATCAGAATTGTTGCCACCCACATAATCAAATGAGAACCTAAGAATGTATATAAATGAAAGATTGTAGAGTGAAGTTTAGTATTCTCTAAAAAAATGGCCATTATCCACTTTGTTATTAATGTCTTTTTTCTTCCTCATTAGAAATATATATATATATATATATATATATATCTTATAATTAGGAAAACACTAATTATAAGAATACTGTGTTAATTAAAACGGTATTGGATATTATAAATATATATATATATATATATATATATATATATATATATATATATATATATATATCTAATTACACGAAAGTACCTTAATAACAAAACGATAATGGCTAGCTCATTTATTTATTAATATATCCACTTTGTTATTAGTGTAATTTTTCTAATTAGAAATATACTGTGTAATATATATATATATATATATATATATATATATATATATATATATATATAGAGCGAAGTTTGTATCCCTTGAAAAAAATACTTTTATCCACTTTGTAATTAATGACTTTTTCTTCCTCATTAGAAATATATATATATATATATATATATAGGTATATATAATTACAATGAAAAGTACCTTAATAACAAAACGAATACTATATTCATTTATTTATATTTATATATCAACTTTGTTGTTATTAGTTTAATTTTTTCTAATTTGGAAATATACTGTGTAATATCTGAAGGCGATGGATATATTGGTTATAAATAAATAAATAAATGTGTATTAAAGGCAAAGACATTGTAATTGTTGAACATCGTTCCATTTAAGGTGAAATAATTTTTAGTATGATTTAATCAGATTTCGAAAATGATCCTATCTACAAATCTAATATTGAAATAAGTCTTTTGCATATTTTGCTACGGGTGAATTTTCTATTCATGTTTGCATGTCTGACAAAAAGATTTTATTTTTGTCTTCAAATGCTCAGAATTTTTGGATAACTATACTAGAATATATTTATTTTAACGAAAACGATGTATTTTTACACATAGATGTAAAGATAAAAATTCTAAACCAATCATGCTTTACTTTCAATTAAACGAATTTCAATCTGTGTATATACGGTGAAATCAGTTCCTTTCTTTGTGTTAACAGATAATAAAAAAATGATGAAATTTGCCATTTCAGTATTATGGAATATATTGTGAAACATTTATTGATTAAGCTGTCGGAAATAAATGCTTCAATCACGAATTTTGGCATACTATACGCATGTACATTATTTGGCTATGCGAAAAGAAAAATATTACCTTTAAATTTCAGAACAAATTATTTTAGAATCTGTTGAATCTTAACGCTTGCGATGTTTATTTGTTTTCTATATCTTTTTATCAACTTGTAACATTGACACATTGTATATGTCTTTTTTTGTAAATTACAAAAATTATTTTGTTTACATTTACTCGCGTATTGCCCTAAGAAGTATTTTATAAAAAAATCATTCGATTTGCTGCAAATTGGTGTAAGTCTATTTCAATAAAATTATAAAGACCCGTAGCTGTTCTCTAATCGGATTTTTAAATAAATATTTTATCACTAACCTAATTTAACAATGAATCTATTACAGATATCAATTCATTAAGTGGAAACCTTCTCAATGTGAACTGAAGAATAAATTATTTTATCTCGCACACGGACAAAAGTACAAATAAGATTTGTCGGAACGAAGTAAAAGTTTATTATTATATAAAAATTATACCAGTTTAATTACGGTTTAATGCAAATTAACATAACTTTCTGCTTATTTTTAATGAATAGACAAACAGATAAATCTATATATGAAAGATACCTAAAGGATTTAATTAAAAAATATATAAATTCGAAAGATTCACTTTGAATGATTTATTGAATCAAATATTTAACGCATAACTAAAAAGTCATAGGTTACGAAAGAATTAGAAAAAGGACAATCTCCGTTCAAAGCGGACCTAGTTTTCTGCATAATAATCGAGAAAATAAAAGTGTCTTTAACACACATTCATTACAGATAATACACGAGTTTTACGTTAAGCAGCGCAGTTCTTATTAACAGATGTTAATGAAAAACAAACGCCAATTGTTGCCTCTGATCTATTTATCAATAAAAATGAAGTGTGCGGTGATGAACTTACCGAGACAGATTGTTCAGACTGGTAAAATCAAGAGTGAGAGATAATTGCAATTTGAGCGTATATTGCAAATCTAATTGTGAATGAACGCCTCAATTTTGCAAGCATATTATTGAAACCTTGCACGTTCGTTTAACGGACAATGCTATTTAGAGTTATATCAAATGCATTAGGAGAAACTAATCAGCAAATTTTGAATTGTGTTTGGCAAAAGCAAAGGCAATTCGCATTATGCAAGCAGAAAAACCAGACGCGCACATTGAGCTTAAAGAGAAAATAATACCTTATTTTTTGGTTATTCCCTCAGTATCCACTCACTCCGTGTATCAATTATCTAATAGAACTGCTTTCCGAGAATATAGGAATATACTATAGTTTAAATAGTGAAAGAGAACATGATAAAGAAACATCACTTTTACAAGAAAATCCTTTTTTGTCATTTTAAATGGCAATAAAAATTTGACTGATCTGTTCTTGAAATATTGGCTGAAATTTAGATGTTTCAACTGTGAATCCTGAATTTTAGAATAACTATTGTCATGCCTGTTAATTTAATTGTTCCGGTTGTAATTTAAAAACACCAAAATGGTTTGCGTTCATTTAAATTTACTTTATTGTATGCTCCTCATATAATAGAAATCAAACGAACATTCTGTGAATATACTGGGCGTATTTTGTTATAAATTTTGTTATTTCATTTTTCAAATAATTTTAGCTTACATCATTTTAGACATAGATCAAAATATTTTCTGTCAAAATAAATTAAATTATACTAAATTAAACTCAAAACAATTTATTTTAAATAACAGTTGAAAATGGGTGAACAATCATTTAATGCTTTCAGGTATAAATGTGAGAAAAGTAGGGCTATGCAAAACTTTTACTAAAATTAAATATACCGTCAGTATAGCGGATGCTTGTCATTATCAATTCGATTTTAAAAGTTTAAATGAAATTCTGACAGATAATGAATCTTGAAAACACACTACGAGTAATACTAAGAAAGTAACTTTATAAAATTGGACGATAATATCTTCTAAACTTATTTCAAATCAAGCTGTAATGGAATTAAACGTTATTCCATAAAACCGTATACCCGTCATACCTTGGGCGACATCAAAGATTACTTTTTTTAATAAATTGGCAAATCATACAATAGAAAATATAATATTGATATATTTTTTCTGCGAATTGATATCCTAATTAATATTTATTAGGTATTGCTTATCAATTTTAAAAATATTTAAAATAAGTAATTAAATACTGTTTGTTGCGGAGAACTAATATATATGCAAGTATGTATTAAGTGTTGCGAACCTAGTAACAAATCAGTTCACTTGTGACCATAGGGATAAAACAAAGACAGCATGAACGGAAAGTGTAATCTCATCCAGATTCGTTTCGTGCTTACTATGACCTAATATAGGTTGTGCAGACATGCCCTAACTACTCTCTCTATATATATATATATATATATATATATATAAATATATATATATATATATATATATATATATATATATATATATATATATATATATATATATATATATATATATGAAATTGATTATCAAGTATTGTATACTTAATAAGAAATCAAATCAAATATGGCAAATGGAATAAGGTAAATAAACAGGAACACAACGGGTGACCGTGTATACTCACGCGATACGTGTCAACTAGCGTCTCACCAGCAAGACACGGTAACATACATTATGACCAGAATATGTTTTTTTATTCATTTTGGACACTTGGACAAAATTATCGCTTATACAATTGTGTATTCAATCAGTGTTAGCGCAAAATTTATATACACTATGCTAAATCTGACATCACATTTTATAAATAGCTTATAGATTTCAGATCCTATTTCCATAGATTTTTTAAAATGTTAACTCACATATTGCTTGACTATACATACGTATAGGAGATTTTTTATTGCCCAACTGACCAAAATTGTCTGCGAAATATGTACTGTAACACCAGCACCCGGATATGAGTTACCATTAAGTACAAAACGAATGCGTACATGATTTTATGCGTGTTGTCATGCTGATTATGGTGAATCCTATTTGTTCTATTTGGGCTAAATTGTTACTAGGTACGAAACACTTAATATATAATCGCATATATATGGGGAAAATGGACAATTTACTTAATATCGCGGAATATTTTTCATCATTTCTATCATGAATAACGTGTCATATTTAAAACTGATTTTGATAATGTCAAAATTATGAATATTTCCCAATCATTTTGAAATTTAGCCGATATCCAAACTCATTGTGGTTGGCTTTGTAGCCTTTGTAAATTTTATATATGATAATTTTAAAAGAATATACCAGAGACCGTTATTGTGTTATACTTTCAGCAGACAAAGTTTCTGACAAGGTTGTCACAAATCGCGGTAAGTAGGTTTCTAATGAGAGTGGTTTTATTTCTGTTCCGCAATTTTAAATTAATGCATCGAAAAGAACTTAGAGAGTCGTTTTGACAGTGACATCCTCTATGTTACTTGTTGGGGCGATTAAATATGCAGAAAACAGGCCAATGAGTCAAGTTAGGACACGTACCGCAATCTATCAATCTTCAACTGAAATCTACACGCATGAAATTACTCTTAGAAAAATGGTTTCCCATGAACTAAATGCTGAAGTACGAATTAGCGAGGTGTTTGTCTAATAAAATAAGGCCAGTGAGAAGGCACTTAACTAATGAAAACCTATATTGTGTTGCATTTAATTTTGCGCCGCTAAAGACCACTATTTTAATAAAAATAGGTCTAGCAGATTGTTCTACTCTTAAATCGTACTAATTTTTAACTATTATACAATTTGTGTAGAGAACATTGCCGGCTCCTAGTGAGGTGTCGTCAGTAAGTCCGCAAAAATATTTTACAAGATATTATATCGCTTTTTCTTGCCAAAATTGGAATATTCCCTTCGTCCTAGTTGAACTATTACGTATTTAATTAATATATACCTAACTCGTCGATTTAAATATGTCTGAATTTTTCAATCGAAAAAATAAAGTCTATAAGATTGTGTACAGACGACATAAACTATCACCGACATTGGCCTAAACAGCATGATAATAAATTGAGCAAAATGAATATTACTTTAAAATTATTAAACTATCGAAAACATCGACTATCACCTTTTTCAAAGATCAGACCTAGCTAGGCAATCGAAGGAAACGGGTCATGAAATAGACTGGGAGGGATGTAAACACATCGCGTTCTGTAACCGCAACAGTTTAACTAGACTAATTAGAGAGTCAATTGAAATAAAATAAGGGAAAGATGTAATGAATGTAACATCGGTAGAAAAATCACTAGGCCCAATATTTAATGAAGTATTTTCTAAGGTCAGAAAATTGGAGGCTGCGGAACCTGAATAAAGTGGGAACCTAGGTAAGAAACCGCGCTTTAAGAAAACTGATTGCGAATGACCTATACCAATATCAATTCCTATATATATTATCTTTCTCAATAAAATGTTTCAGAAGATGGTATTCAGATTTAGCAATGGTTATGAGATAGGAAATTAGAGTAGAGACATTTGACTCACACCGTTTCTTATATTTTATATATTTATGTAAAGTGTGAATATCTTAATAAAAGAATAATAAGTTGGTCCTAGAGAAGACATTCATTGTTAACAGCTATCAAGTGTCTTTTGAAGAGGAACTGAAAATGTGGTAGATAGACGGATATATAGATAGGCCTATCTGTAGATAGATAAGTTTATTCCATATACATATTATATATATAGATATATATATATATATATATATATATATATAATTTAATCATTTTATATATTACCATTTACATATCTATATATATTTAAGATGGTATAAATATTGTATTAAAATTATATATATATATATATATATATATATATATAACACATTTGACTTACACTGTTGTTTATTTATATATATATATATATATATATATATACATATATACATATTTATATGAAAATATCTATGGTTAGTAGCTGTACCATTGCTCTTCTGCATATATATATATATATATATATATATATATATATATATATATATATATACATGATATTATATTTAGATATATATTTATGTAGTTATAGTGAATTATTTTATTCATATGAGCATATATTATGAAATTATTTCTAGGTGTTGATTAATTTCGCATTGTGCTTACGATCAGTTTTGAAAATAATGAGTTTTACAATACTCTCTACCTTTCTCTCTTTCATTTTTGACCTAAGCGTCGCTATGGTATTCACTCTCTTTCCCTCTAGGTAACTTGCTGCACCATATTTGAACTAATTTGTTACTATGTGCGCAATGCCTCATACACCATTTTATACATTAGAGGTCCCGGCTTTAAATGAAATACAGTATTTGACATTCAAGGTTTTTTATCAATTTTGAATTTTGATTACCGTGACATAGTAACAGTACAATAATATCAAAAAAAGGTTCGATACTTTCTCTCTCCCATACAGCATTCTGCAAACGAGATGAGATTATGTATACCGTGAATTTGAGATAGCTGAAATTATACTGAGGTTAGGATTGATCTACTAATTACAAATAGTTGTATATATATATATGTAAATGTGACAATTGGACCTTAAGATGGAACGGGGATTTCAGTTCCGAAACATAGCTAGCAAACATAGATGTGATAAAACCGCATTTCCATTGGTACGAATACAAACTCAGCCCGATCGAAGACAAAATGAAATTGGAAATTGTGATCAATTGGATCTTTGTGAAACTATGCTTTAAATCAAGTTTGCGAGCTTGAAGTAAACACCAATCCCATTGTATTTAACCAGTCGTCGAACAACACAACAAAGCTACCGCCAGCCGCAACGCACTGACGCGTTTCGACCTTCCATGATCATCATCAGAGTACGACAGCAAACTGACTATCGAGGATCCAACCGCATTGAATATATATGGAAATCAAATTTAGATATGCGGCTCTCACTTCTAACAGTCTTGCATATATTGAACATGACTGGAAATGTCGGCTGCACAATTTCTATGCAGTCACGAACATTAACTATTTTGCAGCTTTCGCCACATAAACATATATAGACAATACAATTAAACAATAATTGATTGCGCGGGTGGTGGTAACAATGCTTTAAATCAAGTTTGCGAGCTTGACGTAAGCACCAACCCCATTGTATTTAACCAGTCCACGAACAACATAACAAAACTACCGCCAACTGTCTGGGCAAAGCTAAAACCCGCGTACGCAAAACGCGGCATTGGAAAATATGAAGCTGGCACTCCGCAATCAAATTTAAAAAAAATCTACCATCACCCTTTATGCGCATAGTAACATAATCCCTTTTAGAAAACAATTAACTGCCTATTTTCGAAGTAAGTTACCGTTTTAGCACTCACCAATGAATCGCGGAACTGGCTTCGTTTATGAGCAGAAATATTACACATCATCGGTATATAGTAATTATCATGGATAATTAATGAAAGCGGAAAACGAGTCTAAATAATTTCTTGATTTTAGAGCTGAATGTAGCATTCAAAAGAAATTTTTTTATTTACTGATTTAATTGAAGATTTCTTAGGATTACACTGTATATATAATTTGGATAAGACGACTAGGCCTAACTATACTAATAAATAAAAAACTTCTAAAAGTACCTTTCTGCATGAAATTATTGCTAATATTAAAATTATGTAAAAATGGAAATTTAGCCTTGGTTGGCTGATAAACACTTTGGTCATAAAGAATGTTATTGCCAGAGAGAATTTTTAATGGCACTTTCATTCATTAAAAAGTTGGGTCATTCTGGTTGATTGCAATAATAAATCAGGTGGATAATCCCCATCAATAGGTATACGAGCAGCAATACCGCGATGGAAGGCATGTCGGGATTTACAGTTAGATAAACGCTGGGTAGGGTCGAAACTGTCTTTTCAACCCAATGACAGAATAAACGAAACGGTGATTTAATTAACTTCAAAATGTTTTATTTAAATTAAGTTGGAAACCTAACCTGGGTCGACGAAACTTTAATCGTCTGAAAAATTACAAGTGTATACGATAAAGTATGGATATGTGACAAACGCAAATAAGATTCAACGCCTAAGAATGCCGTAAATTAGTAAAAAAATGATTAAATAATTGAAGCCGGCCAATAGGAAATCACGAATCATGAAAATAAATGCTAAGGAAGTCTCGGCGTGCTATTTATTGGCAAACTTCGACAATACAATATTAGAAAACAAATAAATAAACTGGTAAGATTAAAAATAAATTGTAAAGGTCTTCTGCATACACATAGCGCATAGTCCCAAAATTAAATTAGGTAAAGTAATTGCAAATTGGCATTGTATAAGGAAAGCTTGCAAGAGCAGCAATATTATAAATTATACGAAGCAGTGTTTCCTTACGGACTAAACTATTTATATCAATGTCAGTAAGTGCTGATTTGATCGAAACTCATTTCGAGTGGTTAGTATGAACGACGTTGAAGTTGTCGGAACAATGGGACGGATCCGCATCAGCCAATAAGACAAACTCTATGTGTACATGGAAATGAGGATCAATTTGATCTTTGCGAAACTGAGAGTGCAAAGCGCAAGTCGCCATCGAAAATCGCGGAGATTAACAAAATTTGAAGCTCGCACTGCGCAACCATTTGAGACGTATCTGTTCAACAAGTAGCAATATCAGTTAGGATTATAATATCGTAAGTAGAAATATGCACAAAATGAGGATACCTATAATGCCGAGGTAGTCCAAAGTGGCAGTCTGTAACATGATTGGACTATTCCGTTTTATAACTCCAATCAAATGGTTGCAAGGATAAACTATAAATAATTTTAAAGCACAGATAATTTTATCCAAGACAACAAAATTGGAAATCGCATTTTGATAGCAATTTGATCCTCGTTAAGCATGTTGCCTTCATGCTCTAATAATAACAGTGAAATTTCGAATGGCGTCAGTACATATGATGGGCGGTAGATTTGCAATCTTTTATATTTTCGAAATTTACTTCAAATCTGAGGATGAACTAAATCATGGTAACAATGTAAACAGACGAAAACCTATAAAATAAATAATATAATTGATAGAATATGCCGAGCAAGGATTATGAAGTACATTTATGTCCAGAAAACAAGCAGATAGCTATAAATGTCATACTAGCGGATCAGTATAACGTGAACTACAACTTAATCGAATTAGACAAGGCAAAAATCATCTTCAACGAAGGTCGGCATATGCTTTGTGGCGTCACTAAAGCAATGAATCAGGCAAAAATGATTATGATTATCATAAAAAGCAAGACGTAGAGACGGTATGTTATTATTATTATATTATAATAAGAGTTAAAATGAATCATTATCAACTGTTCGCATTATATACACTTTCTATTTATTAATTAATTAATACGTTAATTTGAAACGTAATGGCAAATAATCGGCTCCGTGTAAAGCATATACATAAGCAAATAAGCAAAAAAACATATTTTTTTGTTTAATGTCAAAATTCCGTAATAAATGCGTACGAGTATGTTTGTACAATTCACTTAAGGCTGCATAGCTGCATATAATGACCATATTGGTATAATCCACCTACCGCATAAAATGTCAAATGAAATCATTAATCTATACCACTATTTTTTCTGTATTAAGCAATTCTTCTTAGAATGTTTTACTGCCACGGAAAGTCAGCGAACACACGACTAATTGGTTGAGGACGATGCAAGCGACAATTTAAGCAACAAAACTGGTGTATTGAATGCAATAAATTCTGGCTAGCAACTGTGTTGGTCTGTGCTTTCCTTGTTAGTGACACGTTGTTTTTTTCCAGCCAAACGTAACAACATACTAGCCTAAATATATCATTGTAAGATGAACAATTAAACAATAATTGATTGCGCGGGTGCTGGTAACAGTTCTTTAAATCAAGTTTGCGAGCTTGAAGTAAACAACAATCCCATTGTATTTAACCAGTCGTCAAACAATATAACTAAACTACCGTCAGTCGCAACGCACTGACGCGTTTCGACCTTCCATGATCATCATCAGAGTACGACGGCAATTTGACTATAGAGGGTCAAACCGGATTGCATATATATGGAAGGCAATATTAGATATGCGGCTCACACATCTAGTAATCCTGGATACATTGTACTTGACTGGAAATGCCGGCTTCACAATTTCAATGCAGTTACGAACAGTAGCTGCTTGTAGCTTTCGCCACATATACATATAAATACACAATACAATTAAACAATAATTGATTGCGCTGGTGGTGGTAATCGTTCTTTAAGTCAAGTTTGCGAGTTTGAAGTAAATAACAATTCCTTTATATTAAACCAGTCGTTAAACAACATAACTAAACTACCGCCAGTCGCAACGCTCAGACGCGTTTCGACTGGCGGTAGTTTTGTTATGTTGTTTGACGACTGGTTAAATACAATGGGATTGGTGTTTACTTCAAGCTCACAAACTTGATTTAAAGAAAAAAATGAACAAGTTTTCCTTTTAAGTTGGTACACTGAATTAGTTTAATATGATCCAATCATATATATATATATATATATATATATATATATATATGTATATATATATATGTATATATATATATATATATGTATATATATATATATATATATATATATATATATATATATATATACTTAAATTTTTGTATAGAGCCGGTGGAAACCGTTAGCTAGACTGCAGTTTCGTGCATATTAGGCAGCTTCTCATGAGAATAGTAGGCACAACTAGTTTGGTTCGGAGCCGTAATGAGAATTTTTGCCCAAAATGGTGGTCGCATTTTATGAAATATTAAGAATCAAATAAAGTTTTTAGCACTATTTGTTGTTACAAATAGACTTATTTTATTTTGGAAGTTAGAAAATTGGTTGAATAATCAACGTAACTTATGTCGTTAAAAGGCAACATATGCTAATATGTAAGGTAGTATTGTATTAAATTATTACGGGAATAATCGTTTACCTATAGATGGATGCTACCCATTGAAATAGATATCAAATAAAAGGCGTACATAGCATCATAAATTCGTCTATGTTTAAAAAATTTAAATAAGTAACTAGCACTGCCATAGAAACGATTTGAACCCACATGCGTTTGTATCACAGTCGTACAGATTTTCCATTGCGGTACAATACCAACACATCCCATGCGGTTCTAGGAATTATTCTAAACAAACATGACTAAGATTGGGTTCATATAGGCACTTGATGACCTTATAACAGTAAATGAATAATGACGCTCGAATCAGCTTCTCTAGAATTAATTATCATTTACCAGTATAACATACCTGAGTTTGGAAACTAACCATGTATATGATTAGATATGCCTTGACATTACCGACGGACCAAAATTAAAACTAGAGTAAATTATTTTGCCCTCATTTTGTCTTAAATATACTTCGAAATTTCTATAGGGAAAGACTCTCTTCTAGTTGCATTAATCACGGGGGTATACAATTTATGATTCAACTTGTAGTTCTTTGCATATTTTATGCATGTGTGTATATGTTAATATTCATTTTAATTTCACATACGGCAAAATAGTAAACGTATCCATCCTCTCAATGGAGCGCTCAAGAATGCAAATAATGGAGGTAGTACTAAATATACTTTAAATCAAATTTGCGAGCTTGAAGTAAACACCAACTCCATTGTATTTAACCAGTCGTAGAACAACATGACAAAACTACCGCCAGCCGCAACGCTCTGACGCGTTTCGACCTTCCATGATCATCATCAGAAAACGAAGGCAAACTGACAATCGAGGATCAAACCGCATTAAATATATATGAAAATCAAAGTTAGATAAGCGGCTCTCACCTCTAACAGTCTCGCATAAATTGAACTTGACTGGAAATGTCGACTGCACTATTTCTGTGAAGTCACGAACATAAACTGTTTGCAGCTTTCGCCTCATATACATATGTAGGCAATACAATTTAACAATAATTGATTGCGCGGGTAGGGATAACAATTCTCTAAATCAGGTTTGCGAACTTGAAGTAAGCAGCAAAATAAATAGTCGTACTACGGAAAAAAAAGTTTATTTATTAATGCACATTCATGAACAAAATTTGCTTTGAACAAAAT
The DNA here is from genome assembly GCA_029291075.1 of Eudiplozoon nipponicum. NCBI lineage: Eukaryota > Metazoa > Platyhelminthes > Monogenea > Mazocraeidea > Diplozoidae > Eudiplozoon > Eudiplozoon nipponicum. Next base: position 18,510 of record JAQBSW010007520.1, on the reverse strand, counting down.
AAAAAATGGAATTCATTTATGGAACCACAACTTCTTCCATGTTTGACAGAAATTTATTAGTAGCTAGCCCTTGCTGAGAAGCTATCTGAACCTATAAATATTTGATTCAAAGGCATAGGACGCAGTATCGATTTATCCTATGCAGGTCTAAGTAGTTTTCTAAATTATCATGACTTATGCCAGACTCATGTAGAACCCTGGGGGCACAGCTTCTGACGAAATCCATACACTGATGAAAGTAGCTGCCTTTTACTTTGTTTTCTGTTGGAGATTCCTTGTTTATAGTGATTTTGTCCATATCATAATATGCGTTCAACCACTGATGATGAATATTTTAAAATTTATTGCGGAGCTGGTGCAACAATGTATATAAATGTATAATTTTAAATTAACGTTGAATAAATGCAAAAAAACTGCAATAAATGTGTCTATAGCAAGGCAATAAACATGCAAAAGCATTAATGGTTAATATGGACTTTTTTCAAAAAGAAAATTTTCAATTATGCTCAATATTATCTGAATGATATATTTGCCTTATTTTATTGTTTTCACAAGCATCTCTAATGTTCATGCAGAAGCAATGTGATTTATTACGTAATTTATTATTTCTGTAATAGCCGATTGAATACAGACAAAACTTAGCTCTTTGAATTCACAACACTTTAATGAACAGTATTAATATGTTACGTGCAATGTTCTTATAAAAGTAAAATGATAATAATGCTTCGTTCTGCTTCTCAAAGATGCAGTGTCATTTCCCAGACAAACTTACTTGATTTGAGAAAGTAACGAGATATTTGACTGGAGATGCTCGGATTTTTTTAAAGGAACTGAATTACAACCATAATATATTAATTTGCCTTCATACTGCTGCAATTCGATTTCGAAAGATACCTTCAGATAACTTGTCTTAGGATAACACAACAAGATATTCTAAGAGCTCTGTTTATGATGCTACTTAGATCGAATACATGCATATGCGTGCGTTGTATTTACAGCTGCATGTGTAGAATTATTTATCATTTTATGTTTATTTTCATGCATTAATTGCAAATTCTGTGCATGCTTGCATATTTGAGCCAAAAATTAATCCAGAAAAAAATTAATCCCATATTTCATTAGAAACATCTCAAGTACGCATGCCCGGAGGGCCAAAATCTACAATTTCTGATATTATTTGTTTTTGAACATGAAAACGTGATAATAGAAGCGGGGCAACTTTTGCTGGATATTAAAAAAAGTTTTAAGCCCTTTTTGCACATTACCAATGTTTAGAGGTCATTCAAAAATACATTTAATGATATTCTGCTATTAATCTACTTATTGCGTATTTTAGACCTTGTTAATATTCATTAAAAGTGTAGTTTTCAATATTTAAGCTCAGATCGTTCGAAATTGGACAAAAACTATTAACGAATAACTTTTAAATAGAAACTTCGATGAAGGTATGCATTTTCATGCATTTTCCATTCATTCCCGCGTATTTGAGATAAACAATAACCTTACTTTTTATCTATCCGCACAGTACAGAAAAACTACCGTTGATATGTTACATTGAAGACAGTTTGTTATTTTGTAGGACTAGATGAATAAAATTGGACTGGTGATTTACTTAATTAGGTAAACTTGATTTAAAGTATTGATATCAACAATCGCTCATTTAATAATTGTTTAATTCAAACCAATCATCTTGTGGTTGAAGGCTTGTGAAAATAAATCGAATTACGTTAACCCCCTGACAGCAAAATAATTAAAACCTCGATTTATAAAGTCAAAGCTCTAATATATCAGCAAAACTTCAAACAGACCAACGTTAAATTTTAAATTCTGGGGACAGTTATTCAATTGCAACTTTTAATCGACCATCAATCACCATGTATATTTAATGATCCAAGTGGAGAGAAATTAAATGACCACATTTTCACTTTGCGTGCAACGTTGTAAAGGTGTGGTATAAAATTGTTAATCTGGATTTTCGATGTACTTATTTGGGCCCAAAATGTCGAAAATCGAATTCCAATGTTCTAATTTGTGCAAGATTTTAGATTTAAATTTATTATGGGCTTAGATATTTAGCGATTTTATTTTTATTCTTATTTCTTATATGAAACTAGAACATTGATATTTACGCTTTATGATTTCCTAATGTTCAAAAAGTGTCCCCTTTAGTTTTTCTATTCGATTTTCCATTATTAAAGGCATATTTAGGTCAAGTTGCAATTGTGCAAAAGCTGTACTTATTTCCCGATTCTGATCATTTGACTGATTTTATAAATTTACTCAAAGGAAGAACATGAGTTTAATTGCAGGTAAGAACACATTCTATTTATTAATAAAATATGCCTGCAATTCTTACTTATTATTTATCGAAAATTATTTAGATAAATTTCGTCAGAGTTGAAATGCATAACCTGTTTATTTATATGAATACTAGTATAATAGTCACAGCATAATGAGTTATGGTATTGCTTTAAGCAAACATAGACGTAGGAAATTATATTATTCCAAATACTATAGCACTGCTCAGGCGTTTGTGAGTACGTACGTCAGGTATTCTGAGTAAAATGTATTGCGAAGTCTCTCGATTCATCAGCGACGTGTTAAACGCACTTGCTTTTCAAAGTGTCAGTTAAACTTTGAGATAAACGATGCTTCATTGAGCGAAGAGTTAGTGAATTCGAAATACACGTGCTGTTTAAACGTTTTGCAAAATGCATGATAATGTTCAAACCGACGCTTTGCAGATTAATGTATGTTATCACTGTCTCAAACGCAACAGGTCTATTTGAAAACCTTGGTTTATTAGAGCCGCAAAATTTGCCATATAATTGTATTTGTGAAGGTTTTGCTCAATTTAATGGCAAATTTATCAAAAAATCACCAGGAAACATGATTTAAAGGATGAAAAAACCTTTTTTTTCTGATCAGATAACCTTCATAGAACATATTCTTTGCAATTACATTTAACTTGCTATGACTATACGTTAATTCAATTCAGCAATTTCTTGTGTAGTGCACAATAAGTCAAAACAAAATTTGGCGAAATTTCGCAGCCTTTATTAGATTCAAGTTTACTTTTATCCTAACAAGTAAATCAAATTTATAAAATATAGGCTTTGGTTGGTTAGAATTGTTTTGCGGACCATACCATATTTATGGCTTTACCTGAAGTCGACAACTATCAGGAAATCGAATCTTATCAAAATATTATGTGACGTTATGCAGAAAACAGTTTAGCCGCGGGCTTACTACTAACAATTTCATGACATCGGTGCAGACTACATGCATTTTTGATCCCACCATCAGTGTTATATCTTTAAATATAATTATAATGTCCAATGCCTTCGAATATTACAAAGTATGTGTTTTGGAAGAGAAACCACATAATAATCAATTTGTATTTTTATTTTGGATAATGGCCGGTTAATTTCGAGGGTATTTAGGTAAACCTTACACTCTTCCAGTTATAGCCATTTGGGGTTTTCATTTGATTCAGTGACTGAGAACTGGTCAGTTTTTCCGTATTAATTATATTTCATAGAGTTTTGCGCAAATTTCATGGATGACAGGATCATGGTTTAAATACTGTTTGTTGCGGAGATCTAATATATATGCAAGTATGTATTAGGTGTTGCGAACCTAGTAACAAATTAGTTCACTTGTGAACAGAAGGATAAAACAAAGACATCATGAACGGAAAGTATAATCTCATGTAGATTCGTTTCGTGCTTACTGGCGACTCATCAGTAGGAGCCGGTATTACGTCCTTTAACCACTATATATTTGGGTGAGGAATGTGAAATAATAGGACGGTACAATCTCCTAGACAAATGTGTAAACCTGAAATAGTGAAACTAACATCATATAAAGTCTACGACAATGCGACTTAAACGCTAACTAACTCTATATAATATATATACCGAGTCTGTAAAGGATACTAACATTATGGCTATTGTGTTAGTAACCGATAACAACATTGTATTAAAAAAAAGGTACATGATACTAGCACTATGGTTGCCGAGTCGGTACATGGTACCAAAATGATGGATATCAATTTATGCTATAGTCCACCGAAATTGAAAATTGCAACTATTTCTAAACATCTGTTACTCCAGAAAATCCATACACTCTTGCCTTTATCGATATCATTTATCACATTTATCCTTCTGGTCAGAACTGAACTAATTTGTTACTAGAATCATGGTTTGTTTTCAATTCTCCAAAAAGAGACTGCGTTGCAACACTCGTTATTCAGTTTTCGGTATTAATTTTAAGGATACAAAAAGGCAAGAAACATTTCAGTTAGTAAGAGTTGAATTAATTTCAACACCGACAAATTTATTGAATTTTTTTTTGCTTTAATTTTTGTTACCGCTATTTTATAATAAATCCTTCGCACTACCGGTTACGGCGTGTGATGTCCAACACCAGTTGAACCGCCACAAGGCCAACACGAGTCCATACGTTGTCTTCTATAATGGGAGCTCATTTTCGTCTAACCAATCCTGCTAGAACGACTATCCTAGTCCCATTGAGAATTCAAGCTGGACAAGTGTTGACTTTATTATAAGAGTTTAGAAACAAATAAACAATTGCTAAAATATGCAAATCAAACTTAAACTAAAACGGGTCATTAATTCGCGCGTATACAGGACAAAGTGAAGAACGGTGGTCAGCTGTGCGACATTAAATTAACATTGATGTGCATAGGCAGCACAGTGTGCTGCGCTTGACATCCAAATATCACGATCGAATGACTAGGTTCAACTTATTCAGCGTTTTCGGTCGCACGCATTGGTTGATTCACCGCATAATTGCCTCCCATGCTTGACCTTCATGGCATCAACCAATGTCTCCTCGTTGACTTTTGTCAGCATAAATCCTTAAAAATCTTCCGTGGCTCCCATTGCAATGGTTCACGTCAGTCTAACCACTCCAAATTGCTCAACCACCCTAAAGCCGATTCGAGTATTTTCTTCCGCATGATAAAGACGAAGTGGAATTTACCCGCTATAAAGATAGATTGTGTTCATCTTTGACATTAAAATATTTATATCTGAATAATTTTAGTTAATTAAATAGCTAAACTTTCCAAACTTAGTGTGAAAGATGGAAGTTACCTGCGATCCGCATCTAATGTTTCCTACAATAGTATAAGTTGACAATGTTAAATAGGTGGAGGTAGTAAAATACTGAATTCACGCTTGTTTGAGCAGAAATCAACTTGGTGTACGAAACATAAAATTTCTACTGCACATTAGTCTACAATTGAAAATATTTGGCCTGTGAATTGTGCGGCAGGCCAACAAAACAATTTTCAGTTATAATTAAGTCATGGCGTTACCAACTTCTATGGTCATCAGCAGATGACAACGGCAAACTGACTAGCGAGGATCAAGCCACAATGCATATAGTAATAAAGCAAAATAGGATATGCGGCTCTCACTTCTAATAGTTTTGCACATATTGTTCTCGACTAAAATTTTTGGCTTCACCATTGTTTTGCAGTCACTTTCTGCAGCTTGCGCTATATGGATATAACTTATGTAATTAAAAAATCATTGATTGCGTGATCGGTGGTAACAATTATTTAAATCCAGTTTGCAAGCTTGATATCAACATCAATCCAATTGTATTTAACTAGCTGCACAACATAGCTCAAACCTACAGTCAGTTGCACGTATTGTCGCGTTTTGACCCTTCACGAACGTTACCGAAGCACTGGGTGATGGATATATACACAAATCTAATTTCTAAAATTCTAAATTATTGATGTCTCTCAAGGGTGATTAAGTTCGAGCAACGATGTTAATGAACCAGATTATTACAATAAAATATATTATCAATTAAATATTGGTTAAATTAATAAAAAAGTAATACGTGCTCGACATTTTGTTTACACCGCGTGACTTAAATGATTGTGTTACAGAAATAAGATTCATCGAATTGGAATTCACTAATGAAAATAAATATAACCCCACCTAGATTATATAATTTTGTGAAGCTTTATTAACAGGATAACCGATTTAGTTTAATTTTAATTGTTTATAATTATCCTGCTTACAAAATATCAAAAATTATTTGACATAGAATTCGCAATTATGGTTATTTGTTAGATTATAAACTACAGAAAAAAAACAATTTAATTGAGAATACTAATCAATATAATTCGGTTGAGAATGATAGACTGAGTATTCTTGTTGTTGTATCGACGTATGCTCGTATGCTGGTGAAATCATTATTTAAATACAAACAGAGTTCCAGAATGTAAGAGAAGTATTGTAATTGACGTTAAGATGTATTAAGGAAGTGAAAAATATATTTATCCTCTCTACCTAAAATATTTTTAGAAAGTAATTATGTAAACTAAAATAAAGGTGTTTCTATAATAAATGTTTCACTCGCAAAAAATTCATGCATTAAATGAAATAAGATCTTTTTAAAAAAAACACCAATCGGGCTAAACATTTTTCAGAAATTCATGGATATTATTTTCGAAATTTTAAATCAGAGGAATGATTAGTTGGAAATTTGGCTTTATTTGTCAAATCAACTTGTAAACGCCCCGGCTTCAAGTAAATGCCGTACGACGTTACAAACTCGGCTAAGGTGCTCTGAATAGAGATAAGTTACTGATAGGGGGGCCCTTAAGAGGGCCTGGTAATGAGTTCTCTTGAAGTCTTCAGAGTGTGAAGATGTCCTAGAGCCTTGGGTGGACTCTGGTTGAGTAGTCGCTCCCGTGGTTGAGCTGTAATCACGATGTGATAACGTCCTGCAGGTTCTGCACTTAATTGGCTCGTCTCTCTGAGTATACCACAACAAGTTGAGTCACGGATGTAGTTAGTTGTTGGTGAAACTATCAAATCACCAGCGTAGGTATTGACAGCCGACAGAACGCACATGTGTGAAGCAAGGTAGAATGCAAATGCCACAACTGGCTTGCATGGTAAATTGCCGTGCTTAAATAGCATGCCATGCCTACTTGCATACTATTGGTTAAACGGCAAGTTTCGCTTTTTTCTCATTGGTGCAACGTAAATAAAATTTAATTTAATTTACGCAATATGTCGGCCATTAATTTGTGTCGGTACAACACTTTCCTCTCTGAAAAAAAAGGAAAAAAAATTCCTCTCTGCGAGGCTAGATAAGAAATGCATGACAGAGTTCGAACCAATATGATGAACCATAAGTGCTTGACTTAAATAGGCTTGTTGGTTGCTTCAACAATGATATGATGCCAGGTAACCACTAGGAGTTGCTACACAAATTGTTAGCTCTAGTGGTCGGTCATACCACGTGAGGCAAAATAGAGCAGTGTAAGTTTGGCGAGCCGTAGCTTGAAGATTTCGAGGTAAATCGCCTCTGAATTTGCCAGGTTTAATTTAAAACCTAAGCAGGTTGGATCGTTGTCAATGTGTTTGTATACGACCAAAGGAGCTAGAGTGCTCGACGTTGTGGTCATGACATTTGTAGAGTGGTCTTTGAGCAATTGATAAAGTTGAGATATGCATTGAAAGTGGCCTGTACCATGATATGAAGCTGATCACTACCTAGTGTTGCTACAGGAAAGTGTTAGCTCTAAGTAGCTGGTCATACCAAAATAGGCAGTGTAATGTCATGTGTGAGAAATACATTATAATGTAAAAATATATATATTAAAATCAAAGGTAACTGCATAAAAATATGTACACGAACATTGCCTCAGAGATGGCATAATACCAAAGAACTGTTAAAAATGCTACACAATTTTTAGCTAAGAACAGCTGGTTATGCCACGTGAGACAAATACGAAAAATAACGTAAGAGTTAAAAAATTTTGATAGTTAATGTTAATGTTTAAAAAAATCAATTACGCGTTATACAAAGCAGGCTATTGAGATTGTGGGCAGACGGAGCCTGAGACGTGTGTAGAAGGTTGAACGCTCTCAGGATCAGGCGGTTCGATAAACGGTTTCAACCTGTCTATGCTTACTGATGTCCGTGTAGCGCCTTGCATAATAATGAAGTATTTTGGTTGTCTGAGCAAAATCGGGTAAGGACCGCGATACTTGGGTTGTAGTGGTGCAACAGCATTATTGTTGCGAACGAGTACTCTCTTGCAGCTGTGGAGCTGCGGGTGAACGAAGACTGGACGAGGCGTGTGTCTCGGCTGCTGTTCAGACATGTTACCGAAATGAAGTCGAAGGCGGGTAGCTTCGTCTTGTGGGTCATCTTGTGCCGGTAGTAGACGTGGGAGCTGACTAGGCAGGCGTAGATCCATGCCATACAAGAGTTGTGACGCAGACGTTTTAATGGATTCACGAGTACGGGAACGCATGGCAAGCAGAACTAAAGGTAGTGCATCGACCCAGTTGCCATTAATGGACGAGGATGCTAAAGCAGCTTTGAGTTCCCTATGCATTCTCTCTACCATGCCATTAGCTTGGGGATGGTAGGCAGTCGTCTGGCGTAAGATGCATCCCATGTACCGCAAGGTGGTTTTGAAACGATCAGATGAGAAGCAAGTGCCTCTGTCCGTGATGACCTCATTGGGAACACCATAATTGGATATCCATGCAGAGATAAAACCGTTAGTTACTTCGTCTGCAGAAATGGTGCCAAGAGGTAATGCCGCAGGCCACCGTGTAAATCTATCGATCATAGTTAGAAGGTAGCTGAAACCTTGAACCTTTGTCAGATGAACTATGTCGATGTGGACGATGGCTAGGCGAGAAGTAGTTCGAAAATGTTGCAACTTAGAACGAGTGTGCCGTGTGATCTTGTTTTTCTGGCAAATGGCACACTCGGAGACCCATCGTTTAGCGTTCTGCCTAAGTCTGTGACCCCAGAAACGATCTGTGAGAAGTCGGACAGTCGCTTGGCTTCCTGGGTGAGAAATTGAGTGAATTGAGTCGAAAACTTTTCTCTGAAGGCTGGTCGGCAGAACTGGCTTGTTGGGCTGCGTACCCGTGAAGTAAACAATTGGTAAGCCTTCCCAGAGACGGCATATGAACTTGGTTGGGTGACGGGCTATTGATCTTTGAATGTGAATGTCACCGCGTTGTTCAGTTCGCAGGAGGGTTGGCGTTAGTGCAGGTTCACTGAGTGCCACGGAGTTGACAGTGAATGGTGACGGCGAAGGTGGTTGTAGAGAGACGTCTGGCCTGGACAGGGCATCTGCAATGAAGTTCTGTTTGCCCTTGACGTGAAAGATGTCAAATTGCCATTCGCTTAGACGAGAAAGCTGTCTTTCCACTCTGGCAGGGTACTTGGCGATAGATGAAGTTGCGTTTCGAAGTGCGCTAACTAGTGGTGCATGATCTGTGAAAACAACAAATCTGCTACTGCCAATGATGCTGATAAAATGGCGCACTGCGTCGTGGATGGCGAGAAGTTCTCGGCCGAAAGTGTCGTACCTCGTTTCTACTGGTTGGAGAGTACGCGAGTAGAAACTGATAGGCTTCCGAACTCCGTCGATCTCTTGTTCCAAAGTGGCTCCAATAGCGAATTCAGAAGCATCTGTCGTGAGTAGAAATGGCTCTTTCGAAAATCTGGATGCGTTAGCATTGTGGCATTTGCTAACGAGTTGATGGCGAGTCGAAGTAATTCCTCGTCTTCGGATGACCAAGCAATGATGGAATTCTTGCTAAGTCCTTTTCGATTCCGCAGGTGCCTGCACAAAGGATAAAGTTGTTTTGAAAGGCCTGGAAGGAACTTGCGATAATAGTTTAGTACTCCCAGGATTTTCTGCAACTCGCTAACAGTCCTTGGTGACTTGATATTCCTGATTGAATTCGCCTTTGACGGCAAAGGTTGAATACCTTGTGGCGTGATACGATGCCCTAAGAAGTCGACGGATGAAGTTGCAATCTGCGTCTTGTCACAGTTGATCTTGAGTCCGTGGTTGGATAAGCGTGAGAGGACATTTCGTAGATGTTTCGCATGAGATTCTAGAGTCTGGACTGAATACCATAATGTCATCGAGATATGACATACAATAAGCAGAGTCGTCGCGAAGTATGTTGTCCATGAATCTTTGAAATGTCTGAGTAGCACACTTAAGTCCAAAAGGCATGTAAAGATATTCGAAAAGGCCAAATGGAGTGATGACTGCAGTTTTCTCGATATCCTCTGGTGCTACCGGGATGTGATGGTACGCTTGTCTGAGGTCAATCACTGAGAAGAAATTGCTGCCGTTGAGTTTTTCAAGTAAAGTGTTGATATTTGGAATAGGATATGCATCAGATTTTGTCACTGAATTTAGCTTACGGTAGTCTCCACAGGCTCTGTACGATCCGTTTGATTTGGAGACTAAGTGCAGTGGTGACGCCCATGAACTTTTCGATGGTCTGATGATTCCCTCTTCCAAAAGCCTTGAGAATTCTTCTTGGGCAGCTTTCAGCTTAGCAGGAGCCAGTGGTCGCTTCTTGAGTGCAATAGGTTGTCCTTCTGTGACGATATGATGCATCGTGTTGGAGACTCGTAGCTCTGACTTGTTAAGATCGAAAAGCGATTTGTATTTTCGAAGAGCTGCTGATATCTCTGCTGAATGATGCACTGGGGTTGGCTGAATGACCTGTAACTCCAAACGCTCGGAGGCAAGTGTCCAAAAACTTTGCTCAAGTCCGGTGGAGGGGTCGATGATCTTTTGATTGGCAAGATCAACAATGAGCCGAAATTTTAGAAGGAAATCAAGGCCTATTATATTATGTGAGACCTTGGCAATGATGAAGTTGTGGGAAAATTCACGTCGTAGACCTATGTTGAGTGTGCGGTATTGGCAGCCATAAGTTGGTATGGGCTCGCCTGTAGCTGTTGCGAGAAGAACGCCTAGCGACATCTCGGCCATTGAATCACCTTTGAGAACTGAGACTGCCGCACCTGTGTCTACGATGAACTCTTCGCCAGTTTTGAAATCAAGAAGGTGCAGAAGTTCGTTGGGCTGTTTGGCCGGGTCATGCAAACAAGTAGGCTGGTGATTGCGACCGTCGATGTCCATTTGGTTCTCTATGTGAAAAATTCGGCGTGGACGAAAAGAGTCGACAGGGATGTCGGATTGTAGTTGGCTTCTTCCCTGTAGCGCCGTTGATGCCGTTGATGTGCAGAAAGTACGGTCTTCTACTTCCTGCGCCAGACGTTTCCCGATACTGATGCACCCTTGTGCCTGCGGTCTGTTGTCCTTTCCGTCAGCTGTGGAAATTGACACTCATTCGGAAATTCTTCGGAACGACAAAGACAAACTTGGCAAGCATAAAAAACTTCTGGTGGTTATAACACCAGTTCTTTGGGGCATATTTATTAAAGGATTGCGGAGATCTCGATCGCCGCCTACCATTATAATTTGACTTGGAAACGAATTTTGGTCGAGCATTCACTTGATTTAGCTCGGATTTGGTAATGGCCAATCCTTCTAGAACTTTGGCCATGTTCGCCACTGTTCTCTCTAAAGAGGAGAGTCTATCATCTTGCGGGGTGAAGAAAAGGATGATGGATTCACTTTGGGTTCCAAAACCCTATATTCTAACTCACATCTCTCAGATAAGTCATCTATAGAGAGAGTGTTGGGGAGCTGCCTGGCAAAGAGTTTTAATGTTTGGGGAAGATTGTTAATAAAAACAACCTTAGCCTCATGGTCAGAAATGTTGGTTTTATACCAACGTTTCCGTAATTCCCTCAGTATTTCGATGGGGCCAAGATTTGGCATATCTAACTGCGCATATTTGTTTATTATCTGCTCAGTTTCCGTGGGTCCAAGCAAGGATTCTACCTCGTTTTGTAGGCCCAAAATGGGATTAGGTAGCTTCCTAATGGCCTCAAGCTTAGGATAAATCCGTCGCTGCAATTCAGAAGGTAGTTTAGCAAAAACCTTCGACAGTTTTTGATGACTGTCATAATCAGGAAACGGGGAGAAAGCGGAGTCTACGCGCATAAAGAATAGCTCACTATCTCCATCCCAAACAGGAACATCAATATCTAAAATTGGACCTGACATTCTAACAATCTTACGGGATCTTAAAAGCATAAATTTATAAGCAATATGAAAATATATAAATATACTTTAACGAAACGCTTACCCACAAACAGCTTCCACAGTTGAATGAGCGCAGAACAAAAAAGTCACTGTTTCCAAAAATCCGCAATTGAGCCTGTCGAGTACGTACGGTGCCGTTTCGTACGTAGGAAAGATGAACAGAGGCCCCGTTGGCCTTTGATGACAATGTATTATTATAATTATCCCCCAAAAAAATTCAACACAAATCCACGAATAGATATACCCAACAAAATTCCCAGAAGACCACGATCACGGTAGATAAAACGCAAATCTTAATCGATTTTATCCCAAATAGATGAAAAAGGAAGTCAATTTTATTTATACCAAAAAAATCAGAACAATAATCAATATCCTGGCGCGGTCGCCAATTTTGTAAACGCCCCGGCTTCAAGTAAATGCCGTACGACGTTACAAACTCGGTTAAGGTGCTCTGAATAGAGATTAGTTACTGATAGGGGGGCCCTTAAGAGGGCCTGGTAATGCGTTCTCGTGAATTCATCAGAGTGTGAAGATGTTCTAGAGCCTTGGGTGGACTCTGTTTGAGTTGTCGCTCCCGTGGTTGAGCTGTAATCACGATGTGGATAACGTCGTGATGGTTCTGCAATTAATTGGCTCGTCTCGCTGGTTATACCGCAACAAGATGAGTCACGGATGTAGCCAATTGTTGGTGAAACTATCAAATCACCAGCGTAGGTATTGACCGCCGACAGAACGCACACGCGTGACGGAAGGCAGCATGCAATTGCAACGACTGACTTGCATGGTAAATTGCCGTGCTTAAATAGCATGCCATGCCTACTTGCACACTATTGGTTAAACGGCAAGTTTCGCTTTTTTCACATTGGTGCAACGTAAATAAAATTGAATTTAATTTACGCAATATGTCGGCCATTAATTTGTGTCCTTACACTATTAATTACAATTAAAATTGCAGTTCAAGAAATCTCAATTGAAACTGCTTGAAACTAACAGAGATTGTTGCTAAAATCACAGTTAAGAGAAATATTGTGTTAAAACCAGAGTTAGACTATTTGACCTTAAAGAGAACTATATTTTTCAAAATTGAACATTGTTGGGTTGTAACGCGGAGCCGCGTGTTACACAATAACATCATTATACTGCCTATTAGTATTTCAGATTATTCCGTTAGATAACGTTAGACACACTCCAATGCAACCTGCACCGGAATGTTGGTTTACATTTATTCTATCATTGTTCTAACCCCAATTTGGCAACATTGAATTCAAATTTGGTTTTATCTTGTTCTGGGATGAATTGCGTGATTTTAACTGTGTCGGTAATATAGGCCTCCGAGAAATATTCCAAACGATTCTGCTATGTCTAAACGAATAATAAATTTATCGTCTACGGATCTCAAGAATAATAAAAAGAGAATACTTAACCGGAGACAAAAAACGGCTGTTCCGAAAGAATACATACCTAAGAATGAAATTATTTCCGATACATTTAAAATCACGCAATTCCTCCAAGTAAAAGCTAAAAATAAATTTGAATGGGATGTTGCCAAATTGTTGTTAAAACATAGAGATGATAAATGTAAGCCGAATTATTAATTGAAAAGATTGAGATCGAATTTGTTAACTTAAAAAGTAATATGCCTTAAAACAGATAAAAGTGGAACAACAGTGCCAATGAATCAGAGAAATTATAATGATAAGATTTATGTGCAATTAAATAATACTAAAGAAGTTTATCATAAAATAGATATGGAACTAACTGATAAGTTCCAAAGCGAAGATAAAATTTTAATTAATCAAATTATTGGATCTGGCGAATTAGATTCAGTGCTTCGAAAATTATTAATACAAAGAAACACACTCCCTCCCGAGTTTATGGTTTAATAAAGATTCATAAACAAGATAATCCACTTAGGTAAATTGTGAATTTTCGGAATTCTCCAACTTTTAAATTGTCCAAATTTCAATGCCAGAGAAAAAAATACACCTATTTTCTAGATCATACATTAAAATACACTAATCACTTTTCTGAAATTATTAGTAAATATAAATTATTAGAGAATGATAAACTGGGAGCCTCGATGTGGTATCTATGTATACTTACGTTCCGATGCAGGTTGCATTAGAGCGTGTCCAACGTTATTTAACAGGATACCCTGAATACTAGTCCAACGCCCAGCTCCACGTTACAACCCAACGATGTTCAACTTTGACAAACATAGTGCTCTTTAAGGTCAAGTAGTCTAACTCTGTTCTTACACAATAATTCTCTTAACTGTGATTTTAGAAACAATCTCTGTTAGTTTCAAGCAGTTTTAATTGAGATTTCTTGAACGGCAAATTTAATTGTAATTAATAGGGTTTTGTTTAATAAATATAAACACCCGCGCGCAATACGCAGGTAACATGCGGTGGATTATAGTGCCCATTTAGATTTATTGTCTTTATTTTCATTAATCTCAATTTGCACCATTAATTACTGTTCAGATATGATTCTACGCATTGTTGAGGCCCCTAACCTATCCGTGTCTGTAAGCCCCATAGATGCCAGATCGCTGGAAGTCCTAAAATTCACAGTAGAGTCTGATATGCTTATATTATTGCTTGTGTCATTTAAATTCAAGTCCGCTATGTCCTACACTAACTTGCATGTGTCCTCATACTTAATATCGGTAACCATGATCAAATGTTTTAATAATTAAATTGACACTTACTTATGGCAGTCGGAAGGTGAAAGTTGGAAAGCTATATATTTCAGCAATAATCTGTTTTGGTGTGTACGTGACCCCCAAATAAAACAATTATACCTGTTCCAAGGCTCCTCCTCAGTGCTATATTATATCAGAACACAAGGCAAGAATTGGAAGAGTATATTGTAAATTGTTGTAATCGTTTGTAATGGAAAGAAATGTTAAAATGCAGCAGACCAAAGTTTCAATACCAGACAGGAAGCGAGACACTCAAAAACTGAAAATAGCTCACAATTTTTAAAATCAAGTATTTAAACAAAGAATGTTCTGGAAAATAAAAAGAAAAAATTCTTTTTAAATAAAGTTGTTACAATCAGCTATGGTGGTTTAAATTTATCATTCAAGGTCATTTTATATAAGGCGGAGGATTCAACATCCTCCACATACACCACCTTCTCAAAAAAAAGAGAGGAACGACTAATAGTAGATGTAATCATAGTTCTTCGGCTGACGATGTATTCTTCCAGAACGAGTTGTGCATACTGGCGCCCCTGACGTCGTCATCTCGCCCGGTATAACATTCGCTGGTTCTTCAAAATCATCTGGTGTCGACAAATAGTTTTCATGCTGTGATTCAGTAGAATAAGATTTTGCTATGTTAGACAACGGTTCTTCCGAGTACTGCATTTCATTATGTGTCTGCAAGATGGGATTGCACACCTCAGATTCGCCCATGGAACGGTCATTTAGACGCATCTTTTAATTCGGTCACACCGTCAATCCAGATAAACTGGGGAATACAGCGATCCAACGTAACACAATCCTCAATGCCATTTATTTCTATGATGACATTCTTGTCAGTCATCCTCTTGACCTTGTAAGGTCCTTTGTAAAATGGTGTTAGGCAGTTCTTCCTATTCTCATTAGTTATATATACATGCGAAGCCGATTTTAAATCGGAGGACACATAGCATTTAGTTTTAGGTTTTCTAGTCTTGGTTGGGGCCAAACGACACATCTTGTCTCTAAGTGCTCCTACAAACCAATCTACATAACTAGAAGCCCAATCAAGACTACTTGGAGTTTCAATTAGAAGATCTCCAGGCAACCTTAATGGTTCTCCATAAACTAATTCTGCAATGGAAGTTCCTAATTGTGCCCTATATCTGTTGCGCATGGCGAGTAGTACTATAGGAAGATCGTGTATCCAGCTTGTTCCATTAGTACACCTTAATGCAGCTTTCAGTTCACGATGTAGCCTTTCTACCATCCCATTTGTTCGTGGGTTATACGCGCTAGTATGTATTATAGTGGTTCCCATGATGTTGAGGGATCTCTGACATAAAAGCTCTGACATAAATTGACTACCGCGATCACTAGTGACCTTTTCCGGAACACCATAACGCAACATGAACCGTCCATTTGGTATTCAAATGTTCTTTATCTCGGTTCTGGTATGTCTCCACACCTTACAAGTTTGACACTTGGCACAGGCTCTTACCCATACCCGTATGTCTTTAGACATGTGCGGCCATACGTATCTGTCGTTGATCAATCGAATGGTGGCTTTAATGGATGGATGACCCATGTCATGCAACACTTGGATAATCTTGGCCCGTAACTCCAATGGCACATATGGTCGTGTTTGACTTCTAGATGTTTCGCATAACAACCACTTGCCACTTATGAGCTTACGAACATATCCTGGTCTTTTAGATAATACTAATGTAAAGGGATCCGATCCTTGCGCTTCCTCAATTTGACTAACGAAATCGTTCATTGATTCGTCTAAATTTTTTAATGGACATTGAAATATCAGCTCGACATCAGCTTCATTCGGTCGGCTAAGTGCATCGGCCACCACATTCTCCTTACCAGCAATATGAGACACAGTGAAATCGAACTCTGCTAACCGTGTAATTTGGGAATTTACTCTACGAGAGTAATTAAGCCTAGCTGTCTTACCAAGTATGCTAATCAACGGCTTATGATCGGTCAATAACTTAAACTTGTGACCATCTAAGTAATGCTCGAAGTGTATCACTGCAGCATACACTGCTAGAAGCTCTTTACCAAACGTATCATAACGTTTTCTCGATCATTAAGCTTACGGCTATAAAACCCAATCGGTCTTACTATGTCCTGATCTCTTTGCTGTAGCACTGCCCCTAATGCAACATCTGAGGCATCTGTGATTAGTTCGAAAGGTTTTCCCAATCTACAGGTGCTAATGTGGTTACGTCACTTAACATGTCCTTGGCCTTTTGGAAATTTTCTCGGTCTTCTTGACTCAAGTTTATAGGCCAAGACTTCTTGATCGTGCTCTTTTCACGAGTGAGATGGCTTGTTAACGATCCAAGAATTCCGGCTAGACCTGGAATGAATCGACGATAATAGCTGATCATACCCAAGAACCTTCGCAACTGGCATACGGTTCGGGGTTCCGTTACGTCCTTAATAGCTTGGACCTTATCTTCCAAAGGTTTAATTCCGTCTTTGGAAAGTATATGCCCAAGGTATTTAACGGAAGAGCAACCTATATTACTCTTATTAGGTTTGACCACTAATCCATATTGTTCCAGCCTGGTCAAAACCGTTTCCAAATGCGTACGATGTTCATTTCGTGAGCGACTGAAAATAATTATGTCGTCTATATATACTCTCGCAAATGGACAATTCTGAAGGATTTCTTCAGCCAAACGCTGGAATGTTTGACTGGCATTTTTCAAACCAAAAGGCATTCGAAGAAATTCATGCGATCTCCCTCCAGGAAATCTGACTGCGGTGAGTGGTATCGAACTTTCTTCCATTGGTACCTGATAGTACGCTTTCTGGAGATCTAAAGTTGAATAAACCTCATATCCCATTATATCTCGGAGCAAGGTACTCTGGTTAGGGAGAGGATAAGAATCACCCTTCGTCACTGAGTTTAATAGACGATAATTCCCACAAACCCTCCATTGACCCGGTTCAGGTTTGGGAACTACCACTATTGGGGAAGAAAAATTGGAATTTGACCTTCTACAAATCCCCTCTTCGCGCAATTGGTGAAATTCGGACAAAGCAACCTGTTGCTTGTGTTGTGCCAATGGTTGAGCCTTTGGTGAACAAGGCAACGGAGCCACCAATTCTATTAGGTGTTCTACTCCTGTCTTCAGACCTATCCTTTTGGCACTGAAAGGTTGAAACACTGCTAGGTGCTTCTCGATTATATCGGCAAAGTCATGTGCGACTGTTGGACGAGGTAAGAGGACTGTTCTAACTGCCGACACGTTAGACTCAGTATGTGTTGATGTCCCTATGCCTTCTGCGATAGTCCTGGCTATGGGGTCTAATGTCAGCTTAAAATGGGTCAAGAAATCCATGCCAATGATATGGTCCTTGACATCGGCTACTAGAAAATTCCAACGGAAGGAAGATTTCTGGCCTAATGTTACCGACATTTCTTTCATCCCTTTTACTTCAATTGGACTACCATTAGCGGCCCATAGTTGATAATCAAATGTGGGGCAATCTGCTTCCACCACGTCTGACCTAACTATGCTTACCTCAGCACCCGTGTCTATGAGAAATTCTAATCCGGATAATTCATCCTTAATAATGAACTTTTTGCTGGACAATCCGGCAATGTTTTCAAGATCCCCGCTTAGTGAGAATCGGACTCTCTTGCATCCTATCTCGGTGCTATTTGTACTAGTCGCCTCTTTTGCTTTGAGTATGCCTTTTAAAGGCATATCTGGGAGCCTTTGCAATGGAATCCCCCCTACGGCTCCTACTAGCGGGGGTTGTTCCCTTTTCCCGGTGACGGATT
>JAQBSW010007519.1:0-40368 GCA_029291075.1 Eudiplozoon nipponicum | reverse complement strand
ACATACATACATAGTTTAGTCAATAAGACGTGTAATTTCACTGTTTTTATATAATTGGCGAAGACGCATTCACAGAAGAAGCCAGCCAGTTTGGTGTCAGGAAGCGTTCGATGTAAACCAGTCCCATGACGACTAGCTACAGAAAGTTGTTCGGCACCATCTAATTCACCAGCTCCAAATTCAATATAATAATTGATTTGAAGTTATCAAGCTTCATGACTCCAAAAAAGGATAAATCTGGAGCCAAATTAGTGGCTCTTTGGACCTTGTCTGCAGTCTCCACTAGCAGAAGAGCGTCATTAAAGCATTCGAAGGCAGCAAATCAATCTTCAGTACAGAAAGTGTTGCGGCGACATCAACTAAGACGGCATCAACAATGCAATTGAGCAAAGAGGAAGCAAAGACACACGTTGACCAACAACGTTGTCCGAGGTAAGAGATTCTTAAAAAGCCGTACGAGACCGAAGACACGTCGACAATGCGACTTCAACGCTAATTCACACTATATAATATATATACCGAGTCTGTAAAGGATACTAACACTATGGCTATTGTGTTAGTAACCAATACCAACATTATTGTACCGAAAAGGTACATGGTACTAACGCTATGGTTTCCAAGTCGGAACATGGTAACAACATGATGGATATCAATTTATGCTATACTTCATCGAAATTGAGAATTACAACAATTTCTGAACACCTGTTACTCCAGTAAATCCACACACTCTGGCCTTGATCGATATCAGTTATCACATTTCGCGGTAAGCATGACATCATTCAATTCAATGTATAACAGTTAAATACTGTTTGTTGTGGACAACTAATATATATACAAGTATGTATTAGGTGTTGCGAACCTAGTAACAAATTAGTTCAGTTGTGACCGGAAGGATAAACCAAAGGCAGCATGAACGGAAAGTATAATCTCATGCACATTTGTTTCGTGCTTTAGGGCGACTCATCAGTAGCAGCCGGTATTACGTCCTTTAACCACTATATATTTGGGTGAGGAATGTGGGATAATAGGACGGTACAATCTCCTATTAATTCTTTTGACATGCTAAACTTAATAAAATTTATAGTATCCACTCCATGTGTAAAAAAACCTACTATGGATATAAAAATAAAATTCAAATATTTTTCTGTCATGTTGCTCAAGAATGCAATATCGTTACTGACAACGAGAATCCAAAATATCGATTTGAAATAGTGTATCCTCAACTTCAGGACAAGGTGTCTCATGTTCAGGCAAAGAATTGACGCACATGGGTTCAGGTTTTGTGAATTTTAGTAATTCAAAGTAAAACAGCTAAATAAGGACTCGATAAGATTGACGTGTGTCATCTCTTAACGTTCGCATTACACACCGAAACGCAGAACACAGTTTTAGGCTTGAATTTAACTTATTTATGAACATAATAAGTCTGTTGTTTAAATCAAGATCGCAACCTTGATTTAAATGAAGGCATTAACAGAAGTTCTACAAATTGCACTTTTTTAAATAATTCGCGTCATCCTACTCATATAAAAATTAATATCTTGGTAAGGTTTAAACAGATATAAAGTATAATTTAATGTAACACCAAATTCTAATGTCAGTAAAAGATGGGTTCGATCACAAAAAAATAAAAAATGATTTTTATTGATCCTTTATTGAGTTTTAAACTGTCTTCGACACCATTAGAACAAACGACTCTACTTAGTGTCAGTTAAAAGTTGGTGAAACAGTTGCATGGTTGTACGGTAGCAATATTTTGTACGCTTCGAGTTGCAACTCGGGGCTGAGTGTGTGATTACAAAATTGATTTGGCTTGGCTTTGATGAATTGGGTACGGGTGTGAACGACTCTTAATTACCCCTCACAATTTGAAATAGCTTATTATCCCTTCCAAATAATAATTTACTATTTTGTCTGTGATATCACAAAGATTTTACTATTGACAAGGAGGTTAACATTCGAGAATGGACGCTACATTCCACGAAGCAGAATTGGTACATTCGTGTTTAAATAACCATAATATTCCGACGCCAAATTTATGATTAATACGAGTTGGACGTTTTTGTTAACGCTTATATTCAAAACGAACAAAAATCAATTAGGTTTTCGAGTGGTAATTCTGAAAGCGTTGAACACTGCATTGCAGTCAATATAACTTCCGTATTCAATTTATAAGATAGATTTTAAGAATTTTCGGTCAAGGCAAGCCATGGAAGAAAAAGACGCAGTGTCGCCTGACCAAACTTAATTTTAAATAAAATGATAATGTAAAACAAAAATACAACTTCAGTTCAAGGGTTATGCATTTGGCATATTATAGTGCTTCAAAGTCAAACCCGTGTATGATATTATTTTGCAAATAATTTTGAAGTACATAAAACATCCCTGACAAGTATGCCAATTGTATTTTTCTAACAAGTCGCATCATTCTCACTCATGGCATGCATTTGCGTATTTATATATAGACGCACATGCCTTCATGCATGACTAATTATATGAATGTCTAAATACATACTTACATACATCAACATATACACATACAATTTCCACCTATCCATGAATGCATGTATACATTCGTACTTATATAGATACATGACTGCAAAAATACATATATATATATATATATATATACATACTATATATATATATATATACATACATATATACATACATACATACATACATACATACATACATACATACATACATACATACATACATACATACATACATACATACATACATACATACATACATACATACATACATACATACATACGCACATACATACATACATACATACATACATACATACATACATACATACATACATACATACATACATACACACATACATACATACATATGCAAACATACATATACATACATACAAACATACAAACGTACATAAAAACATACATGCAACCATACATACAAACATACAAACATGCACACATACATACATACATAAATACATACCTATATACATACATACATACATACATACATACATACATACATACATACATACATACATACATACATACATACATAAAATTGGAACTTTTAATCGAAAGTGACCTAAAATAGACCGTAACTTAAAAAGGAACATTAGAAATAAGCTACGTTTGTATATAAATTAAAATTTCAAGGAATACGAGCTTGACCGACGCAATGGATTAATATAGGACTTCGAATCAAATGTGCGCTGGTCGCGGAGATCCTAGCAAGTATTTATGAATGCCTAGTAAGGACGAAAATTTTCTGTTTGAGGATTTGTATTTACCACCGTATGCAATGGTTTATTTAGACTGACCCTTTTATATCTATGCTTTTCAAATTTTATATAAGCTATTTATAAGAAATTATCATTCATAGATAAAATTTTCTTTTTAGATCTCATTATATTTATGTATACCTTCGGGCGGAATTAAAATATACCAACATTGTGTGTAAACAACCGACGTTTACAGCGTTTATATTAAAAGTCGTATTTCAGATACATATATTGTTTGAAATGAGTAAAAAAATCGAGAATGAATTAATCTACATTGTTTGATCGGTATTGGTCATCCCAGTTCCTGCCATGGCAGTAACAATATCTCCTGCAAACAAAACAACCGGAGCTCAGTCTGTGTTAGTCGAAACACAGATTAGGTAGTTCTTAAATAAATGTTCTTTATCACAAAAACTTTTGTGCTGTATCTTAAATTATGAAAAAAATTGGCTCCTAGATTCACCAACGCCAGAATACCAATTAGGCATTTGGCCTAGTAACAAATGTGCAAAAGTACGCTATCAAAAAAGTAGAACCAACGTTGCTCTGACGCAAACTGACACTGAATGACCAGATTTTATTCCTTGTTTGCTGCTCCTGCTGCATATTTTTGGCTAGTGTACTTATTTGTGTTATATTCTTGCCTCTACTGGTTTTAACTGCTTTATTTAGCAACTTAATTTGAAAAAATCACTTGATTCTATTTGGAAGGCTTTCGGCATTGTTCGGTTAGTTAGATACAATTCGACTGATTAACTTTAATTATTTTATTATTGTCGAAGCGCTATCAGTTCTTCATTTAGACCTTGATGAACTGTAAATTAAAATAAACTTCATTTATGTATGTCACTATTTAAGGAGACGGAATTTTTATCAATTATTTTTTGGTGTAATTTCCTCTTTATGATGAACGCGATCTGAATTAATCTTCCGAGCACTATTTTTGATTTCATCTTCACTTACACATCCTAGATTCATTGAAACAAATACTGTTGAATCTCCGCGATTTGCTTTCGCGGGTTGTCGCTTTGCACTAGCAGTTTCGCAAAGATCCGATTGGTCCCCATTTCCAAGTATGCATCTGTTTCGTCTTCGATTAGGCTGGCTGCGTATTCATCCCTTTCTTTCGAGTTCTAAATAAACACTCCTTCTCAATTTTGCAAACACATTCCGTTCACCAAAAGCAATTACTTATGTCCAATCCAAGTATTAGCAAATTAGTTTACGATAAGCACTAATCATATTGTATCTAACCAGACGCACAGCATAGAAGAACTACCATCAGACACACGTACGGATGCTTCTAGACATATTATGATCATCATCATAGTCCTGCGGCAGTACATGTAACTGATGCTAGTTTTAATTTTTGTGCGATTGCTCAGATAAAGTGTGATTGACATTTATCTCTTGTCAGCAAGCTTGATTTAACGCAACTTCATTACAACCCGTGCAAAACATGTTTGTATTATTGTATAAATTATATATGCATGGCGAAATCTGCTGATAGTTCATATTCGTGACTGCATAGAAATTGCGCAGCCAACATTTCCAGTCCAGCATATTATATGCAAGGGCAATGGAGGCAATACCCTCATAACCTATTTTGCTTTCCATATATATATATATATATATATATATATATATATATATATATATATATATATATGTATATATATATGCTTGTGACTCACGGTAGATTTTCTGTTTGGGACTGTTTAAATTAAATTTTTGTGGTGTTTATATCGAGACTGTTGTTATCACCACCTGCGCAACAAGTGATTGTTTAAATTAATTTACTGGAAGTCATGCATATGATGCGGAACTAATATATTGTTCGCATAATGACGGATATGCATGACTTCAATCGTAATATTTTTCTTTGATGTGGCAAAAATTGTATAGTTGGTTTCCTCTTGCAATTGTCGGCCGCCTCTATTGCATTGACTGGACACGGCCCCGTAATACTTCCTCTGCTTTCTATTCGCCAGGCAATTGGTTAATGGCTGAATGTGCCGGAGAAGTAGGCCGGTGTTCTCGAAGATGTAGATTGTTTTCTATGAAGGCGGAAATCAAACCTTCTTTATTGTTTAAAATACACTAAAATATGCTACAATCTGTGGATAAATAGTATCAAGCAAAAGTCAGACGATTGTTTTAGTACAATTTGTGTTTTACTTAATCTCTGAACAGAAACTCAAAGCATCGGAGTCATATATTTCCTTTACCTTTAGCTTCTATGATAAAAAAACCGACATTTTTTAAAACTATATGTGGTGCTAAACCAGTTGTCAGTTATTTTCTCAATAGTAATTATTAAAAAATGACAGAAATTGAACGTGAATTAATAAATTGCGAAAATTTATAGTCGAGCTGAATTTAGTTCAATCTGAGATGTGCAATTTATTGATGCACACAATTTTTTTATAGCTAAGAGTCGAACGAAAACTCCACTTAAGTTGGCATGTTAATGTGAAAATTAACAAATTGCCTCACACTTTTCACAAAAAAATTAATTGATTTCGTGGCTTTAACGTGTTGGCAACCTCTTCGTGTTTTAATTATATCACAATTTATCAGTTTAATTTGTAAAATTTGGAAAATATTTACTTTATAGTGTGATCGTCATTCATACCAGTAGGATTACTCGAGCATAACCATAAAAAATTTTCTGCTAGGATTGATATTGTATTCGTCCTATTTTAGGCTTTTGTTATTCATTTTGTAGCCATTGCCGTTTCTCTCACCATCATAATTATATTTTTATTGAGGAAAATTATAAACGTTATTAGATTTAATGTTTTTGTTGGTTAGGTGTATCGTGCTATAATTACTGTTTTTATTATTGATGATATCATGTTGACTTATATTTATACTTTGCTGTGACAATTCTTTTCATAAGTTTTGCAAAGTCAGATTTTGTTGTGGTTATATATTCTTCTTCTTCGAGTTTTTATGTTTTTATTGTTGTTGTGTTTGTTTTTGTTGTTGTTTTTGTTTTTTTCTCTAGTATGCAATGTTATATTATCAAAACGGCTTATGCACCCTCGTTTTCGTAGCCGACTGAACGATTTGGTTACTAAACAAATGATTTTGTGGATGATGCGCATTTCCAAGAGTATGCTTTGGCAGTTGCCAGACGCCAACAGTATCAAAACTGAAGTGATTCAATGTCATTTGGCTTACTAATGCGCGTTGTTTACGAGCTTTGTATTCTGGCACTTTTTTAGCAAATTCTTTTGACAAATAAATTGATAAATGGAATAATTTCTGCGATAGAGCTGAGACAAAGCACTATGTAGAATTATCAAATAAACGGCAATTTTACATTTACAATTGACGTTTAAATCAATTTGCATTCTTCATCGAGTTGGTATGAAATAGATAAATCAGTAAATCCTAGCTCATCCTAATTTCATTCTATGTACAGCTGACATTAATTTGACAAGCTTAATTTTATTTTTCGTGTATGTGCTTATTCATTAGTTTGTTCATTTTGTAGATAAGACAATACGTTTTATGAGGTATTCTGCTAGAAGACACCCTCTTCATTTCATGTTTAGAACACAAGAGATCATTTGAGGCGTTTTCGGAAAATTGTGTGCTGTTAATTTTTCTACATCTGAATAGGAAGTTTATTGTTAAATATTCCGTCTTTAAATTCCCTTACACTCCCAAGTTCTTTGTTTTTATTGATGTTCTTACTTTGATTTTTATTAGATTTTTGCTATTATATTGCTAATGCATTTTTATTAATGAGTTTATGTTTATTTTCTGTTTTCACCGTATTTCGTGTTATTTATAGTGCTGATGTTTTTTTTCGCTTTAACTTTAATTTTTCCTTCAGCAGGCATTATTTGAATTTTTCCAGTCACTTTGTTCAATTATTTTACTATCGGCGTATTTATATTGCATTGGCCCAACCATAAACAACCGCATTCACGTATAATTGCCTCATTTAAAATAATACGAATAAAACAATTAGCATGATGCATAACAATTGTAAATTAATACTCAACAACTGTAGTTTTATTTAGACGCATGTAAACGTGTATGTAATTATATTTAAAAGAATACTTGACGGCTATACGCATAAATATTGACTTCACGGGCTCCTATCTAACGAAAGGTCAGTAGAGATTATGAGAATAATCAGTCATAAGCACAAATAAAGTGGTTTAAATGAAATTTCACGCTTGCCCTATTAGATTGTCTATTTGTAAAATGATGTGCTGTGGACTAAAGAAGGCACACGAAATTTGAATCGAACATTTTACACCTAAAAGATGTAATGGGATAGTTTATTGTTTGTCAAAATGTAGACCACAAATTACGCAATATCTCGTATCACATCAATTTATTTCTTTACACATTAATAATAAATGTGCTAGTAAAATTTAAGATGTGTATAGCCGTCAAATATGCTGTTAAATATAATAACATACATTTTTACATCCGTCTAAGTAAAACTACAATGATTGAATATTGGTTTTACAATTTTTATGCATCCTGCTAATTGTTTAATTCGTATTATTTTAAATTAAGAGTGACTCCAGTGGTTGAGGATGGGGCTAATGTATTACAAATACATCGAAAGTAAAACCGTTGAATAAAGTAACTGGCAACAAACCCTTGTTAGTCACAATAAGGAACAGATAATTTCATATGTCCGTTTTTGATTATATGTTTGAATAAATTTTGTAATATTTAAATTTCTTTTACGACCCCCGTTTTACTTTAACCTATCCATTCTATTGAAACATTTAATCGTTCTTTTAATTTCATTTGACTAACTCTTAATTATTTACCGCAAAACATTTTCGCCCGAATTATCACATTATTTTGCGCCCTCCTTATCTGGATGTCACTCGCAAATACTTGACTTAAAAAAGTAAGTTTAAAAATAAGTCTGACGTGAGCAAAGAAGAATTGACAATTGTCAAGTTCGTTTCACTTGGACGATGGATATACCTACAATTTTTTATATGTATCTGATTACATCTCAGTCTTAAAGAAACGCACACAATCGCAGGCATGTCGTGCGCTTATCTAGTGAATAATTAATATAATCAAGGATGCGGTCTTGACATAAACACCTGACCCATTAATTACTTACATATGTCAGTATAAACTAAGAATTGTATAGTGTAGAAAAGGAAATTCATCCAGTAGACCAGTTTCATCCTTATTGGGAACTCATCATGTACTGGCCAGAATTTGCCGCGGACAGTAGTCGAACCTGGGCACGTCTACTTCACAAGCTGGCGCTCTAAACACTGAGCCATCCTGCCGCACACTGCACTGCACACAGTTTTCAGTTATATACTAACTAATGCAACATGGTTAGTTTATTTTTCTTTAGGTGGAGCTCATATGGCATTCATTCAGGCCCAAAGTTCCAACTAATCATCCCTAATCTGTCATTATTGAACAGAAACCACACTACATGGGGAAGTGGTATTGAAATGAACATTTATATAATTAAATAAACATTGGTTGCGCGGGTGGTGATAACAATAATTATAATCAAGTTTGCGGTCTTGATATAAACACTTGACCCATTAATTACTTACATTTGTCAGTATAAACTAAGAATTGTATAGTGTAGAAAAGGCAATTCATCCAGTGGACCGGTTTCGTCCTTATTGGGAACTCATCAAGTACTGGCCAGAATTTGCTGCGGGTGGTGATAACAATTATTATAATCAAGGTTGCGGTCTTGATATAAACACCTGATATATGTAAGTAATTAATGGGAAAATAGACTAACCAAGTTACATTAGTTAGTATATAACTGCAAATTGTGTGCAGTGTAGTGTGTGGCAGGATGGCTCAGTGGTTAGAGCACCAGATTCCGAAGCAGACGTGCCCAGGTTCGAGTCCTGTCCGCGGAAAATTCTGGCCAGTACATGATGAGTTCCCAATAAGGATGAAACCGGTCTACTGGATGAATTGCCTTTTCTACACTATACAATTCTTAGTTTATACTGACATATGTAAGTAATTAATGGGTCAGGTGTTTATATCAAGACCGCAACCTTGATTATAATAATTGTTATCACCACCCGCGCAACCAATGTTCGTTTAATTTATCTAGTGAATAGTCAGAAGTTCGTACATCACTATAATTTCACTTTGATAAATGTACACATGCAGAAGCTGATTACTTGTCAATCAAAAACAAACGATAGCACATATCTGTTGAACGTTGATGTATTTGGTTGCGCATTGAGATCACCACATTAAGAGTATCCACAGTTGCCTTACGTGGGTAGTGAATTTGCACTACCAGTTCCACAAAGATCCGATTTATCCCGATTTCCAAATACGCATCGACTTCGTCCTCGTGGTGGATGTGTGCTGACTCGTCCCACCACTTCGAAGGCGTCAGCATCACTCGCAATAACAGGCCAGAAATGAGGGACGATCTATTCTTCGTTGACAAGCACATACACACAGTCAATGGCGTACGCTTATCTAGTGAGTCGTAACTATGTGTCATAAACTCAAATTAATTTAATTTTGTTGAGTGTACACATGCAGACACATACACGCACACACACACACACATACATGATGCACACTTGCCTAATGAAAAGACGATCTTGCTTAAGAGATCTGGCAATAATTGTAAATGAAACAGTTTAAATAAGATTTACCACTTAACCCAAAGGCCATCAAATTGTTTGTGGTATGTGCTGTCAGTTGAAAAAGTTTGCCGAAAGTTGAAGCCGAAATATTCGGAGTCCAATGGAAGCCAGTGGATGCAAATACCTTGTTGGCTTCATATGGGACCAAGTAATTACCGAGTATACCCATGCAGCTGATACGAAAACGGGCAGTGTATATTGCAACCCACCCTCATATTACTGGATGCGACTCTTACTGCTTCAGAATAGCTCTTATGTTCTACTAGTTGTATGCCCGCCAATAACGGTTTAAATGATGTGCAGCAGTACTAGTGGTTATTTCATAGCAGAAATAGAAATACAGTAAGATCCAGCTGAGCACTAACTATTTAAAAATAATCAATAGGCGGATCATTAATCAGTTTCTAAACATAATTCTATGTATGACCAGTAGTTCGATTTATACTACGCGAGACGTAAATTATTTTTTTCAATTTTTCCTTTTAGATGGAAGACGGTGATATAGCGTGTCGCTTAGTATATTACAATTTTTATGAAATGAACTGACAAAATAAAGAATGTTGCTTAGTTGACATGATAAACGAACCATGTGCTGCTCGTTGCATACATAACCTCGACGAACTGCATGAAAAATACATCCTTTTAGGTGTGCGGGCTTTGCACACCCTCCTTACACACGATTGAAACCATTCTTCAGCTATACTCGTTCCATAATCTTGGTTGGATTTTCAGCCTAAGTGACTTTGTTATTTCACGTGAACTGCCGGCACATATGCAAATAAAAATGAAGCTAAACATCGTAGCATATATGTCCAGCCGAGACAAGTGAATATCAAACAGGCAGGCCAATAGCGACGGCTTAGCAAAGACTTAAACCTATTGTAACCATCAAGGATAATATGGAAATGAAATTTAAAGATTGAATGGGCAATGTGGCAGGCGCCTACGCTTCATTGGCCAGGAACACGTGGCGTCTCTTCTTTTCATGCGATAGTGGTGTTTATCTAGCACCTTATATATTACTGTTATCTGTGCGATGAGGCGTCTCACTATCACACAAAAACATTGAAGCCGAAACATGTCTGTGCACATTTTCTTCTTTTCCGTACATTTCCATGT
Organism: Eudiplozoon nipponicum; assembly: GCA_029291075.1. Classification (NCBI taxonomy): domain Eukaryota; kingdom Metazoa; phylum Platyhelminthes; class Monogenea; order Mazocraeidea; family Diplozoidae; genus Eudiplozoon; species Eudiplozoon nipponicum. The sequence continues at coordinate 29,322 of JAQBSW010007519.1, read as the reverse complement.
CGCGGAAACTGGCGATGACCATTGTTAGTTAATGTACATACTTAGGAGTCTATGGTTAAAGTTTAAATTATAATTTCCGAATAACATTTATCAATGCCTTATTTTCTTTCTAGTATAGAGCATTTTCGGATGATTTGAAATGTGGGAGCCGCATTTGCCTTCAGAATATTTAGAAAAAAATAGCCTCCTTCAAATGAGCTATTAAATCGGCGTCAATTTACTAAGAATCTAACACAAATGACCATTATTCATAAAAATGTTAAAAATTTATTATATCCTGATATTAGGCATTTTTTCATCATCAGGTAACGAATTTTTGTGAACCCGAACAGTTATAAATCAGGTGTAGTAGTGCAGCTATTCAGAGTGATTGCATGAATAAATTGGTGTATAGCAGTTCAGATGCCTAGTTAAATTGAATTTCAGACTGGTTGATAAATTATATATTGCTCCTTGCGGAGAGATAATATACATGCAATTGTATATTAGGTGTTTCGCAACCAGTACAAAAATAGTTAAAATATGATCAGAAGGATAAACCAAAGCATGCGTACTAGCAATTCATTAGTATGAGCCGATACAACAAATTATATCCATTATATATTCGGTTAACATATGTTGGAAAATTGGATGTTCCAATCTCCAATGCGAATTTGTATACCAGTAGTATTAGAGTTAACTTCATATATAGTTTTCGACAATTCGAATTAAAAGCCAATTCACTACCTTTATATATATATATATATATATATATATATATATAAGACGCAGAAGGTGCTAACTATGGTTTGCCCAGTTGAAAGAATGTCATGCTTACCACGAAATATGAAAACTGAAATTGATTATGGCCAGTGTGTATGGATTTGCTGGAATATTAGATGTTCAGAAGTAGTTGTTATTCTCAATTTTTTTGAAATTACGTGTCTTGAAATCCATTGAGTTGGTACCATGTACCGACTCTTCAACCAACGTTGGCATCATGTACCGACTAGGCGTCCATAGTGTTGATACCCTCTACAAGCTCAGTATACCTTATATGTTGTGAGAAGGCTTTAAAGTCGTATGGTCGGTCACTTTATAGGATGTTGACTTCGCTACTGATAGTATACACTTTCCTTTAGGAGATTCTACTTTTCAATTGTTCCACATTCCTCACTCCAATTATATAGTGGGTATTCGGCGTAATACAGACTCTTACTGATGAGTCGCTAGCAGACACGTAACGACTGTGCGCATGAGATTATATCTTTCGTTCATCCTGACTCTGTATTCTCCTTCTGATCCTATTTGAACTAAGTGCGCAACGCAAAATATACAATTCGTTGATTAGTTCCAAGTAAAATACATCATGTTTAATTAAACACGCCCTGTTTTATCATTTCCTATTAACATGTTTATACGTGCATTTATTTGTGTGTGCATGTTGATTGATCGAACATAGAAACTATTTCGTTAAGAAATTTTGAGTGTTAATGTAGATTTGTACTTTATTTTGACAACCGAAAGTATTAACGGCATAAATGCTAATTATATTTTACTATTTTAACTTTGTACTATGTTTATATTGTGTGTGTACTTTTACTAAGCGATTTCTATATTATAGTTTAACCTAGATTGGCGTAGAAACTGTTAGCAAATTTCATGTGTGAACTTTTCGCTTAAATGTTAAACTTTTAATGGTTTGGATTACACTGTTTATTGAATTATTTTATAAAGAATTGTACAGTGAGTTTACATAAGCCACCAACGTTTTTCCATCCATCAGTCTCCAAATACTATTAATAAAATCCGTTGAAGCATTTCTCTTCTTCACTGGGAATGGACCATTCGCTTAGCAAGTTCAGGTGGAGTGAATTTGCCTTCTTTACTCAAGGTAGGCTACGATGTTGGGTTTTATATGGAATTATGACGCAATTTATGGTGGTTCAACCGGCTTTGACGAATACAGCATGAACCTTAACAATTTAACGAAGTAGTTTGGCAATAGAGTAAATTTTTCATACTTTGTATAATAATTTAATATATATTTGGTTTAACATGGACTATCAGAAAGTTTCTCATTCTGTACTTATTCATCATCTTCATTTTCCTCTTCTTCTTCTTCTTCTTCTTCTTCTTCTTCTTTTTCTTCTTCTTCTTCTTCTTCTTCTTCCTCTTCTTCTTCTTCTTCTTCTTCTTCTCCTTTATCATCATCTTCTTCTTCTTCTTCTTCTTCTCCTTCATCATCATCTTCTTCTTCTTCTTCTTTTCTTCTTCTTCTTCATCATTTTCTTCTTCTTCTTCTACTTCTTCTTATTTTACTTCTTCTTCATCTTCTTCTTCTTCTTCTTCTTCTTCTTTTTCTTCTTCTTCTTCTTCTTCTTCTTCTTCTCTTCTTCTTCTTCTTCTTCTTCTTCTTCTTCTTCTTCTTCTTCTTCTTCTTCTTCTTCTTCTTCTTCTTCCTTTATCATCTTCTTCTTCTTCTTCTTCTTCTCCTTTATCATCATCTTCTTCTTCTTCTTCTTCTTCATCTTCTTCTTCTTCATCATCATCATCATCTTCTTCTTCTTCTTCTTCTTCTTCTTTTTCTTCTTCTTCTTCTTCTACTTTTTCTTCTTCTTCTTCTTCTTCTTCTTCTTTTTCTTCTTCTTCTTCTTCTTCTTCTTCTTCCTCTTCTTCTTCTTCTTCTTCTTCTTCTTCTTCTTCTTCTCCTTCATCATCTTCTTCTTCTTCTTCTTCTCCTTCATCATCTTCTTCTTCTTCTTCTTCTTCTTCTTCTTCTTCTTCTTCTTCTTCTTCTTCTTCTTCTTCTTCTTCTTCTTTTTCTTCTTCTTCTTCTTCTTATTCTTCTTCTTCTTCTTCTTCTATATCTTTCTATTTCTTCTTCTTTGTTTTGCTCCTTATTCTTTTTCTTTTTGCTTTTATTCGTGGTCTTCAAATTGTACTTGAAACTTTTCTTCATCTTCCTCTATCTTTCTTTTTTTACGTCCTCTTCGTCTTCTTCTTCCTGATTTTATTCTTATTCTTCAAATTCATCATTTTCATTTTCTTATTTTTCCAGTTAATTTTGAAGATCATGGAGTGCTTGCTAATCTTGTCCTCTTAGTTCGTCTTTTTCATCATCTTCACCAGTTTTGTCAACTTTTATCACACCTACTTCCTCCTGCTCTTCATCTTCTTCGGGTTCTCGTAATTTTTCTTTTTCTAAGTCTACGTTTTTCCTCCTTTTCTTCGTCCACTTCTTAGTCTTATTTTCCCTGTGCTTTCTATTTTCGTTCCTCTCTCTAGCATTCTTCATCCTATACTTGTCATACCTTTCCTTTTCCTCCTATTCTACTTTTTCGATTTATTCTGCTCTTTTTTCCCGCTTGATTTTCTTCTACATAACTTTCTCTATTTACGCATTGTGTTCTGTATCAACTTCTTCCTCTCCTTTTCCCCTCTACCTCTACTCCTTCTTATTTTTATAATTCTACTTTCTATTGTTGTTATTTTTCCTTTTTATACTCTACGTTTTCTTCCAATTTTTCTCTTCTTCATTCTCTTCTTTCTCTCGTTCTCCTATTTTTTCATTTTGCTTTTTCTGTATAATCTTATTATTTCACCTGTTATTAATATTCTTTTTTTCTTCTCCATCTGTTTCTTCTTTTTGCTATTTTTCTTCTCAATTTCCTTTTCTTATTTCCACTACTCCATCCAATAAACAAATGTTAATTCTTTATCATCTCTCTCTCTAATGAGAAGATTAATTGGCACTGATGCTTAATTAACGTGTGAAAAAGTTATGGTACTGCTCGTTGCTTAAACACCTCGTCAACTGTGTACTAATGACAGAGCCCCGTAGAACCAACATAAAATAGCCGTTATGTTTGTATGCCCGAAATATCCCCAAACTAAAGCGAAACTAATAAAAGGCCTGAACAGCTGAAGTGAACAGCAATGATACCCAAAACCTATCTATGTCACGTATTCTTGAGAGATACCTGTTTAAATTTGATTTTTTTCTTTTATTAGTTTAAGTGTAAATTTTAACTATTTATTTCATTTTAACTTGTTTGAAGCTTCCATGGCCATTTATGAAACATAGTTTTTCATATAGCGTAGCCCCGGCCTATTGCCAAGTGCAGCTTCTTTACAAGTATACCTTAAGCTGACGGTATCTAAATTATAGCTCTCTGCTTTTTATTGGACGAGCACAGAATTTTTGAATGTCGTATTTTTTAGCATGAGCTCCGGTCAAACTTAACTTCATCTGCAACAACTACTCACGGACAGAAGCGTTGAAGTAAACTGAAACACTAATGTACTAGGTGTTGCGCACCTAGAAAAAAATTAGTTCAAATATGACCAAAAGGATAAATCAAAGACAGCATGAACGGAAATCCTAATCTCGTGCACCAAAACAATTTACTGTCATAGTACGTTAACAATTAAATGCGTACTGCTATGCACATCTATTGAGGTAACCCCATGACCCCATTAACACCAGTGTTATCTTTATCATATAACTAAATTAAGTCTTCCGCCTATTGTAAATAACTTTGGCTGCATGTACTATTCACGCAGTCAAGATTGAACACACACACACACACACATGTAGTACTTCAAACAGGCCGTGTCTGTTTCAGCTAATCATAATTCACAACAAGGTCTGCATTCCTATTGGTTAAAATGACAAACTACCGTGTCCACGGTATCCTTCGTTACTTTACTAAGAAGGAATTTTGATTAAAGCATATTTAAACAAATGAACACTTGCCTCGTTCTTCGTCATTTTCGTAAACACACCAGTGCTGCTTGCTAATTTGCCAACGCATTCGCCTTGAAGACGTCTCATCTGCGTAGGAGACTGCCTTATTTTTGTTTTATTTGCCAGTTCTTGATGCAATTGACATTTTTCTCTGCCAAACAGATTAAAACCTAGCACAAGAAGGTGTTGCAATTTTAGAACAGAGAATTTAGTACTTGCGTTTTTTTTACAAAGTTCAAACGTAAATTGGAGAATACAAAACTTTTATTAAAGTGTTGTGCGTGTTTGTTTTTGCCCTAATCGTGTGACACTCGCGTCAATTGCACACTCCGCGAGTGAATTTTTATTGGATTACTTACCGTTTACTTGGAACCAATTTTTTGTCAACCTGAATAAGCGGCCATAAACCATTTGTTGATTTAAGCAGGATAACTTTAGGATTGACATAACCGTAAATCTCTGTGAATTTTACATTCGATTGAACCTGTTTACGCGTGTCCTATTCAATTCCTAAAAGGCATTTCTTTCTAAACACACCGGAAATGGTTTCGTTTGGCATTGATCGTATTTGTTTGGTTAACCTGTCGCTCTATTTAATAATCTGTTTGGCGCCGAATTTCATCGATACTTACCCTCTAAGAGAGAGTGATAAAGGCCCAGGCGAAGATGGAAGTATTCAGGAGTTAGTGGACAGTCTTGAACAGCTGAGTGAGACGGATGCAGCCACCCAAATTTTAGAGCAGGACAAGTTGCCTGTGGACGACTCGAGTTCTGGCGACGTTGTCGCCTCAATTGATCCAGCAAAAAATACTATTGGCACAGGTCAAACAGGCGTAGCCTCCAGCACGGACAGTGAAATCAATGAGGACACTGATAATGAAAATTTGACAAGTAATCAGGACGGAAGTAAGAACGCGGAGGTAGAAGAAAACGAATCTGAAAGCGAAATATCAGTCGATTTAACGTCGGGTTCTGAAGAGGAGTCTGAAAGTCTTGCCAACTCAACCAATGAGCTTTCTGAAGCTGAAAATGATGCTAGAAACAATTATGAAGCATCGGCCGATGCGCTAACGAATTTTGCCATTCCAACACCTGTTGAAGTCGTAATTACAAATGAAGATCAAAGTGATAATGACGATGTTACAACTTCCACGGTAGAAAACGATGGTCAGGATCACGAAGTTGAATCAGAAAGCGTAAGTGGTACAACCAGCCAATCACAGGATACAGATTTGGCGTCCACATTGGAAGGTATTCCAGCTTCAGATTTTGACGAAGCATTACCTCAGTTGCCTAGTCTAACGGGAAACGAAGAAGTAGAAGAAGAAACGCAGTCAGGAAATGTAAATGAAGCTCCTGGTGTTGATGACGACTCAGAAGTCAATGCGCAGAATGGCGTTGATGCCGATATGCTTGTAGAAAACGCCACTTCGGAGCCATTATCGACCGAACAACTGCCCGAAGACGCTCTCGAGAGCGTGGCTACTGAGGAAGAACAACTTGACAATACCCACGATCTGTTGCAACTCGAAGCTGTGACAAATTATCCGCTAACAAATGCGACGTCGGCAGATTTGGATGACAAGACAGATGGCGTGCCAGAATCCGCAGACGAAATAACAAACCAGGACGATGAAGAGGATGGTGAAACAAATGAACCGAGCAACGTAAGTGGTACAGACCAATCGAGCATTCAAGACACCATGCCAGGTGTATTGACATCTGACGCTTTAACAACTGCCAAAGTCAAGTTTTCTGTTGAACCTCTTAGCTTTGGCAGCAACGATTTAGGAGAATATTCTACTTCAACTGCAACTGATGTCGAAAAACCTGAGGTGGAAATAACAACACCTTTGCCATCTCCCGAAACAATTAACGAAGTTAATGTCGAAGCTAGCCATTCCAAATCCATGTCGTCCACTAATGATCCAATGGAAATGATGTACACTTCGATTGGCCCAGTTACTGCGGAATCTGAATTCCGACCTGCCAGTGGTTCAGATTTGCCTGAACAAGACGGGGAGGAAAAGGCGCAAGAAGACCAAACAAATGCAGAGCAATCGCCAGAAAGCAAAGGAATGTTTAAAAGAAAGCAGATGTTCGATGTGACGAATGATAGTCACTATATACTTCCAAATGGAAACTACGAGAGTGACTCGCTGTTGGACGGCACAGATTCGGTAGAAGAGACTAGATTTGTGGTAGAGCCTGAATTATACCTTGCACCGAATGCGCCTTCTTCCACTTCTGCAAACGATGTCAGCAGTTCATTAGCACCTGATCAGTCAGCGCTAACAGAAATGGAAAAAGGTAATAGTCCTACCACGTTTGCGCCGGATATTTCTGTAGCCTTGGCAAGGCAATACAACGCACCACACGAACAGACGGGAACCGGCAAAGACGAGGCCCAAAACAGCACCGATACGCTCTTGGTGGAAGGTGTTGACCAGCCAACGAATGAGAAATTAGAGGCAGGACAAAGTCAATATGTAACGGACTCGGATGTCAAAAGAGAGAAAGAAAATGTGATGACAAACTCCGACAATTATGAAAAGGATGAATCGAAATTCAATGGTAAGTAAACAGGCTGCATAAACAAAAAAGTATTGTTTAAAGCGTTTAGGCTGCTTCTTACTGAAAAAAACCTCATTGTATTGATATTTAATTTAAAACTGTAAAAATAGCCAACTTTGAGTCAGCGAACGCACAAAGGGTCCTATCTAGGGCTGGCATGAATTCAACAGAAAGTCATCGCAGAAGCACACGTATTATGATGAAACAGTCAGTACAATGATTAAGGCAGCCTTCGAGCCGCAGAAGTGAACATAAAATAATAAATATTTGTATTTTTGTTTTACTAAATCGATGCGCTTTATGCGAGAAAAATCATATACATAATTGATTTAAAATAAAGCATTTGCTTTAAGATAGATAAAATGGTTTTTGGCGGATTGGAAAACTTATTAAGAGTATTAACTGCACAAATGATCCCCTTGACTACTGAGATAGGGTTAATTAAGTCTCGGCTGGATGACACAAAAATAAATTCTGAGGGAATCCACATAAACGACCCAACCAATATAGGTGATGTCAACAAAAACCAAGGATTTAATTAATCATCGTCTGCTAAAAAAGACTATTTTTAGTGAGGTGCTTAACGCTGTTCCTTGGAAAAGAATGTGGTGTGAGTTAAACAATACAGTCAATGCTCTTTTTACAAACATCGCGTATCATTCGCACGAAATTAAGTCACGACACGAGATAATCAGATATAAGGCAAGCCAAACATGGTAAAAGTTACATCGTGTAGGCCGCGGAAAACATGTTGATACCAACCTAATCAAAAGGTTCAATAAACTTGGTGCATATTATCTTGTGCTACTTGACCAAATATGTAGTTCGTGCGGCGAATACTTCTTGTTCCTGACGATAAATAGCATGAAAGATTACGTTTGACAACGAATAAAATATAAATGTTCTATGTATAATTGAAGTGTGTAATGGTTATCGGAAGATTGTATCACTACTTACAGATTAGGTGAAAATAGTTCGGTGGTTGAGTAGATGGGATTAGCTAATGGAAACACTTGTAATGGGCCAGCACATAGCACCTTAACGTCACATACACCAACATCTTTGGTAAGAGAACATTCAGATAGGCAAGATACCACGATACATGGGCAAGACCCCCAGCCGGGCAACAACCGGAAGCAGTATAAATTTAAACCATTGCACATTTTGGGCAACAGTAATAAAATATATGAATACCTAGCCCATTATGTACAAACAGTTGTCAGTATAAACTAAGCATTGCATAGTGTAGAAAAGTAGATCGCTTTCGTTCCTATTGGGAACTCACCACGTAATAGCCAGAATATGCTGCGGACAGGACTCGAATCTGGACACGTCTGCTAACGAGACTGTTGCTCTAATCACTGAACCAGCCTGCCGCACACACGCATTTTTCGGCTGTATACTGGTTAGTCTTTACTTTAGTTGGAGCCTATTTGGCATACTTTTAGACCTGAAGTTCGAACTGACCATCCCAATGTCATTATATAATTTTTTTATTCAAATGTCAAATCTCCTTGTAACGTGGTTTCTGTTATATAATAAAAAAATGCGGATGGTTAGTTGCAATTTCAGGTGTAAACTGATGCCATATAACACGTGCCCAGGTTCGAGCCCTACCGCGGCAAATTCTGGACAGTATGTGATGAGTTCCCAATAATGACGAAACCGGTCTACTGGATGAGTTTCCTTTACAATACTATACAATACTTGGCTTATACGGAAAAATTTATGCACATAATGGGTCCCGTGTTTATGTCAAGCTGGCAACCGTGATTAAAGTAATTGTTGTTACCGCCCACGCAACCAATGCTCATTTAATTTTATATCGCTCATCTTGTTGCTTATTTCACTATTGCATCAGCTTAATGTAATCCACCATGCTTAAAGCTCCGATTATTCTCAGCATATTTTGATGCTTTTCTACATCATTACAAAATCTGTCACACCAACTTCATCTGATATTATTGACGAAAAAACATTATGTGCGCTGCAGCCAAATGCACTAATTTGCTCGATTATATTTGATCTCAGATGTTTTGTCATTAGCTCTGATTCGGCTTTTAAGGAGATTTCGACTAATTTCCTGCCTAATTACACGCTTACTGCCAATATCTGTCTCATACATGGTGAATCTTTACAATCATTTCAGAAACACTCGTGAGGTAAGTTGATAAATTTTCGTTTGGCAATGGTTGCTTTCATAATTTCAGGATTCCCAAATGCTTTAGATTTAGGGATGCAGTTTATCTGATTATTTGGAGTGTACCTAATTAGACACTGTCTCGAGTTTAGCTTATAAGGTCCCATGGTAAGGCCAATGCACGAAAAAATGGTTTCTATTTTCAAAACTATTGAGTGCGTCTATTAATTTTAATAGCCTTTAAGCAGGGAGGCATAATCAAACGTATAGCCTTAATTAAAAGTGAAAAGCGCTTCGTTGGCATGTCTAACTTTCCACAGAAAAATACATTTACTATTAGACCTACATGGCACACCAAATTGGTATGTACTTAGACAAGTGTGGATTCAACTTCTACCGCATCTGCCTACATTTGAATGCCCACAGGTGCAATTCCAATCATAAATACCGTCAGATGCAGAGTTCAGTGGAAGTTTGTCTTTCGCACTAGGTAGAGGAGGTTTTGTGGTGATTGTTATCAAATATATATATATATATATATATATATATATATACAAAATATGTGATCGCCAACGCGGAACGCACTTTGTCTTCTATGCGTTTTATTGCCTTTTCTTCTTTATATTGCAGGAAAACATAGGGTTCTTATCTGATGCACAATACGTTTTATTATATCGATGTGGTAGGTAACCGCTAATGATAAGATTTTTACGCCCACTGTCAATCTTAATCTATACACAGTCAGACGGACAAATATGTAATTCATTATTACGCAAGTCTTAACTAATTTTATGTTTGATTGCCAAAGCTTTGTAAAACTCATAATTCATAAAACTTAATTTCCCTTAACAGTCAGCCATGCGCCTTACGTGTGAAGAAAACCTGGCGTAAATCGCACACAGGTGGGTAATCTTTTTCAGGCGTTTGCCACCAGCCACACGAAGGATGTAGATAAGCATTCGTCTTACTTTGCTAATGTCCTAGAAGCACCATCGAAGCATAGAAACCTCTTAGAGAACTTTTTTCACGCGTCGGACTTGTCAGTACAGGTCCTTCTGCCGAAGAATTACGAGCACCTTCATTTTCTGGAGCACTTGGTAGGTTAGGAAATTGGTGATTGGGACGGTATTATTCTGATTTCTCGTGATTGGCCTACCTGGTAAGGTAAAATATCATGGCGAGGCCCACTGTGTCCTTAAACTAATAGTTACCCTTGGTTGTCAATAAATACTATGTTTCCTAATCCTAATGGCATATTAGTTTTTTTATAGACTTACCTCTCGTGATTGACCTGCCTGGTTGGACAAACTGACAGGGAAAATCTGATTATTGTTTACTCAGAAATTTGCTCTTCAATACAAATAGTTGATAAGTTGTTATTTATTTGAAGAAGTGGTTCTTAAAGCAAATTTGGCATACGAGTTGATTTATTTCACCAATATTGTACAAGAGCTCCTCTTGAAGCTGCAAAGAAAGTGACTGGTGACGCGACATCCTTCGCGATAGGGCAGAGTATTGAATTTCAAACTGCGTTTGCCATAACTCAAATGCTTCAGGACAAGGTCTAAGTTTATTCTGCCTTTTAATATCTATTTTTGAAGTTCAAGGATGAAACATTGAAGCAGCTAAGGTTTTTTTAAAAATTATTGAGCGCTTTGTTTAGTTGAAGAGAGATTGTGTTTCCAGCATAGATATAGCATACTATGCCAAGGTAGACACTGAGCAGGTGTGTGGGAATAACATTATGCAACAAACGGAGGGTGCTTCATATTGCAGGATCAATGCTCATGCATTTAAAATATTGAACCCACTACTAGTTATTAGTTATTGCGTACCTATTAACACGGTATTTCCGACAGCATCAAAAGAATTTGTCAATGTCAGCGTGAATGTAGAGGTCAACTCACATTCTCGAGCATTTCATGCTTACTGGCAACTCATCAGTAGGAACCGGTGCTACACCCTATACCCACTGTTTATTTGGCCAAGAAGTGCTGGATGTTACCATCTCCTATACGCAAGTGTATTCAAGTAGTAATGCCGGCTCCAACTGATGAGTGGTCAGTGAGCCCGAAACGCATGCGCGCAAGGGATTGCGTCCTTGGTTAAAGCTGACTTCCGAGTATCCTCACATGCTTTATATGCACTGATTTGTAAAAAAGTCATACATGACCCAACATAACTGCATACTATTATCTCGCTGCAGTCAATAATATATATGTATATCCACGATACATGTCAGGTAAATGAGGTATAGGTATTTTTTTCCAGTTAATAATTATGAATGATATGGGTGTAAATGGTGCGTTCAATTTCACTAATGACCTCGTGGGGGTAAAATCTGACCTCATTGACTCGTGTGCCTCGAAACTGAAAGATTGGCCAGCATTAGTAAGTGTTCTAGTACTATGACAAAAGGAGTGTGGCGTCTTGTAGGTTCACGCATCTTATTGTGGCGCTAGACCCAACTCGTTCGGTTGGTGATCACAGGTTCTGTGTACACAATGTAAGCAGAACAGATTCTATGAGCTTAACCCTCACGGCAATGGCAGATGCCGAAAGAGACACCCTTCTGAACGCCATTGAAACAAATAAAACTTTCATACTCTGACAATATTTTTCTTTTGGTATCACAGTTTCACCTTATAACGGAAGTTTATTAAAAATGTGACAGTTTTCACAAACGATTAATGAGTACCTCCGATATACGTGTCATCATCATCATTATGTACAGTCAGGCAAAAACCAATGGTAAATAATGTTTCACTGCCATATAACCATAAGAAGCGAAAGTAAAATCAAGAAAATTTATATAAATAATGACAAAAAATAATAATTTAGCCACAAAAACTATTAGTAAGATATACGAGAGAGAGAGAGAGAGAGATAGAGTGCCTGGTTTCTATTGGTATTTTTATCTAGATAACTCACAGAAGTGAGGCAAACTAAACCTCCACAAAGCGCCATTATGGCGAAGTCAGCTTTAATGAAGGGAAAAGCAACATCAGCAATATACCTGTGCTACATTTTAATTTGACACGACACACCTAGATACAAATAATTTATCAAAATTCAGATAATATCTGGTAGAGCGAACGCATCGAAGTCAATTTTAAAATTTCGCGCTAATGATATATATATATATATATATATATATATATATATATATATATATATATATATATATATATATATAATTATTTATTTGTTTTCACTAAATATAGAGAACTTTTATTGGTGCATATTTCTATTTAAATTTTTGCACAGTTTATTTATTTGCTCTCGTGTGGAAGTTGGTGTTCTACTTCCAGTTATTTCTTCATTTACGTTTCTTGTCATGTTAATAGCATTGCACATTTGTCGTTTTTTGCAAATGGACACAAAATATGCACTCTAAAAGGGACGTTCACTTTTGCGTGCCTTTGCACACAAATACCAGTACACCATTCGGCAGGGTTGCGTGTTCTAGAAGCCCGCCTCTAATAGTCTGCTTTAGACGTACAGCGTCTGCATCAGTAATGGCCCGCCCTTTCTGGTTCCGCCTTTACGTTAAAGGGATAGCATTACATGATCCATATAACAACAGACAAACAACACTTGTCTATGTTAAGTATAATTGTGCTTCTAAATTTCATGCTTTAAGGTGTTCATAGTTTTTAATTGGTGTGCCCACGAATAATGTGACGCATTTTTGCTGCACCCTTTTTTTTACTAAGGTTCACAAATACATTTGTACTTTTGTGCAAGTTGTTGTGCCTATCCTGTACTTTGAAGCCTTTAGTTATTGATTTTAAAACGTACCGTCGTGACAGATTCTGGAAACAAAGCAATGATTTACGTACCCATAAATTTCTACTGATTAAACCAAAAATGCAGCTTCATTTGTAGAATCAAAACATTCATAAAATTCAACGCACAGGTGTTTACATTCCACAATTGCACATCCAAATAAAAATGAATATACGCAGTTAATTTACCATTGTCTTCGTCGGAAGCAATGCACCAATATGATTAGCTGATACTTCTCTTTCGCGCAACCGGGCAATTCATTGATTTGCGATGGGTGTAAACAAACAATGGGTCACGTGTTACTGAAGGAGGGGGTGCTTAAAACTTTATTACTCTGGTTTCTCACGATTGGCCTGCTTGCTTAGGTGAACTCTAACAGATTATAGGCGCCACCGTTAAAGCCCGCCGTGTCATTAAACTAATGGTTTCGCTTGTTTGGCGAGACACACCAGGTTGCCTAATCCCAATTGATTATTTAGAATTTCAAAGACCTGCCTCTTGTTATTTTTGTCTGTCTGTTTGAAAAAAACTGACAGTGCAGAAGCTCCGTAAAATTCTGCACAACGCTCGTTGTTTCCACACAACTTTACGATGAGTTCAGTTGATAGACTTTATTGAGTCGAGCTCATGATGTCATGCTTAACATGGGTGATGTTTTGCACAATCTCGTCTGGTTTGTTTGAAATCACCACGATTACTAGCTAGCCGCGCACACAATAAAACTGTCATGATGACACGATAAATTGTATGTGTGGCGTTAGATGCAAACGGCAATGAGTATGAACTTTTACAGAGGTGGATTCAACACGATTGTCAATGTTGACATGAGATAAATTTAAATATCAGACAAACTGGTTGGATGCGAATGTGCTGACGCCCAATTTCTATAATAAGCGGTGCACTTATATGAACTAGTATAAGCCTTAGTCATTCATAAATCCAGCTATATATATATATATATATATATATATATATATATATATATATATATATATATACTACATTCCAAATCAGCTCCACCAGAAAGAATGACTAACAATGAAGCATATGTCGGTACACGATTTAATATTGTATTTTGTGAACGACGCGAAAGGCGCAGTGGCTATGGGCCCACGATCTCTGAAGCAAATTTTCCTCCGTTCGAGTCCGGTCCGCGAAAATTTCTTGGCAGTACTGGAAGAGTTCCCAATAAGGATGAAACTGGCCTACTGAACGAATTGCCTTTGCTGTCTGATGCAATATTTAATTTTCGAAATTACTCATCAACACCTTGCAGTCTTTCAGTTATATGCTTCCTTGGTTTTCATTTGATAAAGAGACTGAGAACTAGCTTGATTTCAAGTGCTTCTTTTAATTTATTGCATCAATCGCACGACTGTTGGTGGATAATGCGTGCTGTTTGCGATTGCGTGTTTGTTTGCGTCTGTGTGTGTGTATAGATTCAAAAGTGTTGATAAGTTATCTCGAAACAAGCCATCCATTATGTTGCAAGGCCGAGTTTTGCGTTCGCGGTTTGTCGCTTTGCACATTCAGTTTCGCAAAGACCAGATTGATCCCCTTTTCCAAGTACGTATCTGTTTTTCTTCGATCAGGCTGGGTGCGTATTCGTCCCTTCCTTACGGAGGCTTCAACCTCGTTCATACTAACCACTGGAAATGAGGTGCGAGTATTAGATCGTGACTGCATAGAAATTGTGCAGCCGACATTTCCAGTCAAGTACAATGTATGCGAGACTGCTAGAGTTGAGAGCCGCATAATTAAATTTGATTTCCATATATATTCAATGCGGTTTGATCCTCGATAGTCAGTTTGCCGTCGTACTCTGATGATGATCATGAGAAGTCGAAACGCATCAGTGCGTTGCGGCTGGCAGTAGTTTTGCTATGTTGTTCGACGACTGGTTTAATACAATGGGATTGGTGTTTACTTCAAGCTCGCAAACTTGATTTAAAGAATTTGTTACCACCACCGGCGCAATCAATTATTGTTAAATTGTATTGCCTATATATGTATATGTGGCGAAAGCTGCAAACAGTTAATGTTCGTGACTGCATAGAAATTGTGCAGCCGACATTTCTAGTCAAGTTCAATGTATGCGAGACTGCTCCAGGTGAGGGCCGCATATCTAAATTTGATTTCCATATATATTCAATGTGGTTTGATTCTCGATAGCCAGTTTGCCGTCGTACTCTGATGATGATCAAGGAAGGTCGAAACGCGTCAGTATTTGAAACTCACGGTAGTTGCGCTATGTTTTTCCATGACTGGTAAAATACAAAAGGATTGGTGTTTACTTCAAGTTTATTTTATTTATCTAGGGCTAAATTTATATTGTCTAGTGCTGGATCATAATGTTTTGTTTCTTTTACATGGTTTTTTGATAATGTTCCTAGCTTAGTGCTTCCATTTTTTATTTGACATGTATCAAAACGCATGATAAAACTGCAAAATTTGAATATTGGGTTATATATCCAACAGAGACATCGGGGACTAATTTAAGCTATTCTACATTAATGACACAGAATTTAGATTAATTCGTCGTTGTCTTGATAATTTTTTATGAATAATTATAGCTGGGGTAGTCAGGAACGGCATATCGTTTTAAACATTTTTGTATTAGGTATTGTGCCCATAGTAACAAGATTTTTAAATAGAACCAGCAAATTATGCCAATTTCAGTATGAACTTAATTTGAAAATTCATGTACACATGCATTTTATGGCGACTCATCAGTAGGAGCCGGTACTATGCCAAAACTACCTTGCATATTTTGCCAAGAAATATAGGACATTGCTTACATATTATTGCTCCCATGTCAAACTTGTATAATTTGAACAATTTTTTGAAGGGAGAAAAGTTTTATTTTTCAAATGCACAAAACACTAATCAACCTATATGAATTTTAAACATACGCTTAAAATGACACAGTAACGCTTTCATTCCACCTTGTTAAGTGATTTACTGCAGATATAAACCAAACAATAAATTTTATTTAAATAGAAAAAAACATTCCACGTTTTAAAAAGAACACAAAATATCAGTCAAAAATGTTCAGAAACTAAGCAAACTTTTTACATTGGTCTTGGGTAGCCACGTGTTAATACCAGAGCACGAAAAAACGTTTGTTTCTTGCACAGTTCTGGACTTCGTAAATTGATTGAAATCGCGTCCAAATATGGAAGCATACTATCACACTTAGCCTTAGAATCCAAAACGCTTTTTTCTTTGGTGCGTTCGGAGATAAACTAATCAACAAGCATTGCCGTTTAATATGATTAAATCAGAAAGAATTGTTACTCCCGACGTCAATTGAGTGTTATTGTATGTACAAATTCTTTCTGACGAAAAAGACATGTATGATGAATTTTGATGGAATTTTATTCCTCAGCAAGCAAAATTGAGGTCTTTCTTTTCTTAATATTGATATTTAAAATAATCTTCGTTTTAAAGCTATGTCGAATGTTGTGTATATGCTGTTAAAGAAAGTATATTTGACGAGGTCGGTTCCACTTTGTTTCGCAACCAATGTCAAGCATTCTCTATTAAATTCTTCTAATTCTTCCGCAATTCGCGGTGGATAACTAGCGCGACTGATGCGGCTCCACTTGTAGGTTATTCTTATGGAGACGGCACAGCGATCAAATCTTAGTCACTTGGTGTCGGCAAATTGGCTGGGGTTTGTGTAAATATCCTTGCAGCCCAAAAGTTCCTTCCTTCCTCTTACACGGTTTTGGCCTGGTTCAGTCTAAATATGTTCATGAATTCGTGTGTCTTGTATCTCTTTAATCAACTATGATATGGAGACTGTATATTACGTTTCATTCAACACAACTATCTATAAACAACGTTTGGTGATGCTAAACTTTTTCATAATGTGAATATTTACCGTTTCACGTTTTATTATTATGATCTCGTTTCGCAAAATAATTATTTTCTCTTCCTCTTGACAAGATATTTCAGAGAGGGATTTGATTATTATCTTCATGTTTAATTGTGAAACATATATCAGGGTGTGGCATATAGAATTTATTATATTATCAAGTTGACAATAAAAAAACTTATTAATTTCAAATACATGTCCTGTTAGCTAGTCATTGACACAAACCGCTAATTAACGACTAGAGGAAACTTAGACAGGAGTGATATCTATAATCAATGTTACACGCAATGATATATGCTTGATGAAAGCCACATTAATGTTGGATTATTCTTCTCCAATCAAACATCAAGGCAGTTATTTCCTATGCAACGTTTCCGGCAATCTAATTTTCTTCTCAGTATTCGCACTTCTAACACGCTACTCTATTCAAATCAAACACCAAGGCAGCTCACCCCTCATCAAAGTTGCCTGCAATGTGACATCCTTCTTGATAGCCGCATTCCTATTCGATATTTGTACTTAAATTAAACACCAA
The DNA here is from genome assembly GCA_029291075.1 of Eudiplozoon nipponicum. Classification (NCBI taxonomy): domain Eukaryota; kingdom Metazoa; phylum Platyhelminthes; class Monogenea; order Mazocraeidea; family Diplozoidae; genus Eudiplozoon; species Eudiplozoon nipponicum. The sequence goes on along the minus strand of JAQBSW010007519.1, from coordinate 11,675 downwards.
GGCAGCATATAGTTTATTTAAATGATTAACCCATCGACTATAAAACATGTATTTATTTCAAACCAAACATGACCTGCTTTAAAGTCATTGTCACAGACAATAATTGACAAATAATTGACAGAGACTGTTAATGACTAACTAGACGAGACCAACCAGTGTGCAAATTTAAAGTCAACGTCACGAGAACTGATTCACGCTTATTGAAATCCAAATTTCTATTGGACAATTCTACTCCAATTAGACACCGAGATCCCTTTTTGCTGATCATTGTTAACTGCAATGGGATATGCTACCTAAAAGCCGTGTTCCTATTGGACTATACTACCCCAATCTAACACGAAGACAGTTCCTATCTAATCAGTGTTACCTTGAATGATATATGCTGCCTGAAAGCCGCATTCCTATTGGACTATTCTATCCCAATCTAACACGAAGTCAGTTCCTTTCTAATCAGTATAACCTATAATGGTATATGCTTCATGAAAGCCGCATTCCTATTCGACTATTTACTTCAACACCAACGCAGCATAGAATAACTGGCCAATAAACCAGTTTAAGTGATCTAATTTACCATCTGAGGAATGCGACAAAAAGTCAGCTATTTATAAGGTTAACGAAAATCCCACTCTGAGCTGTCAATTGATTTATAAAGTTGACCAGTAAAGGAGCCCTGCATAGAAACTGTAGAAATCAATCAAATATGTCATTTATTTAGAATTTTTTGAAATTTTTTTGCTGTGTACACTTCAATCAATTCAATGCCGCGTTTTGCGTACGCGGGTAATAGTTGTACACGGGCAGTTACACAAATTGCTTACAGTATACCGACAGACAAGCTCACTTCTCGGTTTACCATGTTTTGACCTGATACTGTCGATCTATAGGCTTTCACCCCTGCACAATAGACATTGGTATATGATGCACACTAGATATAGGAGAATGACCAGTTCTCATAAATTCTGCTTATTAGAACACGACGTCCATTGCATATTGATACCTGATGTAAACTAGATATCGTCAATACATCGACGTTTCAATAACCCATTTATGGTATCATAACCAGGATGATAGTAACACAAAATACACATTCATACACGTCAATTGAATTTCTGTTTCAGTCGAGTGCTGTTTTTACTTTTAGTTAATATGTGTTGCGGGGAATTAACATCTATGCAGCTGTGTATTCGGTGTCACGAATCTTGTAACAAATTAGTTCAAAGAGGACTCAAGGATAAATCAAAATCAGCATGAACAGAAGGTGTTATCTCATGTACACATTCGTTTTGTGCGTACTGGCGACTCATCAGTAGGAGCCGGTGTTACGCCCTGTATCCACTATATTTTTTTAGGAATGTACGTTACAATCACCTACACGAATGCATTTTTCTAGCAGTCGTAGAGTTGACGTCATAAAAAGTCTTGGAAAATGCAACTTCAAAGCCAATTCACTATATATAATATATACCGAGCCTCTAAAGTGTAACAACACTATGGTTGCTGAGTGGGCACCAGGTACCAATACAATTGATTTTAAGGTGTGCTAAGTTTCAACAAAATTGATAACTACGTCTGCATCTGAACACCTATTACTCTGGTCATATTTGAATTAATTTGATACTATGTGTACAACCCCTTTACATAATTGCATATATATATATATATATATATATATATATATATATATATTAGTTCTCTTCCACAAAAAGTAACTAACTGTTATATATTTAATTTAATGATGCCATGATTACCGCAAAAATTGATAACTGATATCGATTAAGACCCGAGTGTAGGAATTTGCTGGAGTAACAGTTGCTCAGAACTAGTTGTAATTGCCAATTTTGGCGAACATAAGGATATCTTGAGATCTATTGTGTTGGCAACAAGTGTCTTTTCGGTATGTTATATATAATGAGTTGGCTTTGAATTCGTATTGTCGAAAACTTTATATGAAGATAGCTCCACTACTGTGGGTTTACATATTCCTATAGGAGGTTATACCATCTAATTATCTAAAATTATTCACCAAAATATATAGTGTGTTTATAGGCCGTAATACGGGCTCAAACCGATGAGTCGCCAGTAAGCACGAAACGAATTTTCACATTAAATCATACCTTCTGTTCATGCCAACTTCGATTTATCCTTCTGGTCCTATTTGAACAAATTTGTCACTTGATACGTAACACCAAATACACATTTGTCATTCTAACTTCTTGAATAATTCTTATGATCGGACGTAAAGTTTCTCCTCGCAGCTAAACGAAATATAATTCAATTTTTTCCGATGAAGAGTAAAAAATTCATGAAAACATAAGTATATTATACGAATAGTTGAATTGAAATATTGTCCAAAATAAATATGATCAATTGTCAACATGAGAAGGTAATAATGAATGAACAGTTAATGGGCAACAATATGTTTCACCTGGTAGAATAGAACAATCTCATTGACTTAAATATTGGATAAGGAAAACAAGCCAACAGGACGTTTAGAAAAATAGTCTTTGCCTAGATTACGTCGAATCAAGTACCAATACCTCTCAAAGTAACGATATTAGGTATAGGTGATTATAATTATTAAATGGTTAATAAATAAACAAAGCGAGTAATATAATCAAGGTAACGACTTTAATATAAACACCTGACCCATTATGTACATACGTTTGTCAGCATAAACTAAGTATTGAATAGTGTTGGAAAGGAATTTCATCCAGTAGACCAGTTTCGTGTGCAGAATTTGTCAAGGACGGGGCTCGAACCTGGGCACGTCTGGTTCAGAATCTTACGCTTTAACCACTTAGTCGCCCTACTGCACACAATTTTCAGTTATAAACTAACTAACGTTTCGTGTATGTGTGTGTGTGTGTAGTGTGCGGCACGGTGGCTCTGTAGTTAGAACACCAGATACAGAAGCAGACGTGCCCTGGTTCGAGCCCTATACGCGGCAAATTCTGCACAGTACGTGATAAGTTCCCAATGAGAACTAAACAGGTATACTAGATGAATTACCTTTTCTACCCTGTAACATGGTTTATATTGACAAATGTTTGTATATAAAGGGACAGATGTTTATATCAATGATCGAGCCTTGATTATAGTAATTGTTTTTTCCCGTCCGCGCAACCCATCACACGTAATTTTATAAGTCAAGTGACTGGTTACGGCAGAGCGTAAATAACCTCAGGTAAGAAAGATTTAAACACGCCTATAAATTGTCCTTGGATTTAAAATGATATAATATTAGAAAACGTTTATGACAAGTATCCCTATAATTGAGTAAACAACCCTTCGCTGTTGTTTCGGCTAAAGATAAAACGTTTTTAACCGATATTTTGCAGTACGCACAGCTTCGTCATTGAAAACAGATTCTTCTTCAGAAAACGTTGACTACCCGCCACCTCCATTAGATGATGGGTACGTAATGTTGCTGTGATTTTTTCCACTCTCCCACATTTTGTCGTATAGTCTTAGTTTTCTAGCCTGCGATCAATTTCGATTGACAGTTCTTCCAGTTCTACTTTTGTTATGGCCATTATCATTAGCAAGTCGTACTGATGCGTATCAACAAATTTTCGTCATCACCATTCCAAATCGATGAACCTTGTGGTGGAGGTGAAAATGCGGTTTTGAAACGCCTGAGTTTCGCGTCCTCCGTATCCACTCGCCTGGTGGCTTCCTCGAGTATATTTCACTGATAGGCAATTGTAATTTCTCGATTGCGTCACACTTCATAGAGATAATATTTAAGACTAAAGATAAGAACTGGTTCGTGTCAATTTGAACAAGTTTTTTTTTGTTCACTGTCAACAATCTTCAACTGAAATTGTCGACACCGCTTTTCGAGTATAATTAAACGAGCATTGGTTGCGCGGGCGGTGATAACAATTATTATAATCAAAGATGTGGTCTTGATATAGGCACCTGGCCCATTAATTACTTCCATATGTCAGTATAAACTAAGAATTGTGTAGTGTAGAGAAGGAAACTCATCCAGTAGACCGGTCTCGTCCTTATTGGGATCTCACTGCGTACTGGCCAGATTTGGTCAGAGCACCAGATTCCGAAGCAGACGTGTCCAGGTTCGAGCCCTATCTGCGGCAAATTCTGGCCATTACATGAATTTCCTTTTCTGCACTATACAATTCTTAGTTTAAACTGACATATGTAACTAATTAATGGGTCAACTCCTTTTCGAGTGTCTTTTGCAACATCAGAAATTGATATGAGGTTACTATAGTTTCACTTAAGTGAACATACATGCGCGGATAATTATATTTAGCAACGCTTCGCAGTCATAGACTCACACATACACACACATTCTTGTTTTAGTCGGCCATTGTTACTAGATTTGACGAAATGTGGACAGTGAACAAAATAACCTCGTACTAAATATCGTTTAAGAAATTGTGCAATTAATGGTACTGTTATATTGGTTCAGCAAATGTTATCTTGATTAATCCTTACGCAGCTATATATTCCGTTTCTTTCATTTTCTGTTCTCTCGTATGAATGTATGAATAATTCACTTGATTATGAATTTATTGCCTAACCATTGCACTTCACTCCATGAGGTCAAAATCTGTCACAGTAAGGCAGTTTGCCTGTCGTTTCAAGATCCGGGGTTTGCACTATTATCAGAATGAAGCGTTTACGTGCTTACCTTATTAAAAATTCTCAATCATAATATCACCGGTTACATCGTTGCTATGGTCACGTAAAAGGTCAAATTCTACCTTTGATTATTCAATTTTTCTAACTTTGATTGAACGCGTGGTGAAGACAGTTATTTAAAACCAATTTATTGACGATAAGTAAACACGTGCTCTCTTTTAACCGATCGCATAAATGTCTAGAGCCCAGTGACGACTCATTTTGACCAACCTTGTCTATTATTTAAATCAAGTTTGCGAGATTGGCATAAACGCCAATCACATTGAATTTAACCAGTCGCACAACATAGCTAAACTACCTTCGGTCAACCGTACTCGCGCGTTTCAACCTTCCATGATCATCATCAGAGTATGACGGCAAACTGACTAGCGAGGATCAAACCTCAATGCATATAAATGAAAATCAAAAATAGATATGCGTCAGTGCGATGCGTCTGGCTGTAGTTTTGTTATGTTGTTCGACGACTAGTTAAATACAATGGGATTGGTATTTACTTCAAGCTCGCATACTTGATTTAAAGAATTGTTACCACCACCCACGCAATCAATTATTGTTTAATTGTATTGTCTATGTATATATATATATATATATATATATATATATATATATATATATATTTGTGTGTGTGTGTTTGTGGTGGAGCTATAACCACTTAATGCTAAGACCACATAGAAATTGTGTAGCTGACATTTCCAGTCGTACAAGTATGCCAGACTACTAGGGTGAGGAGCCGCATATCTAATTTGCCTATATATTCAATGTGGTTTGATCCTCGCAAGTCAGTTTGCCGTCGTACTCTGATGATGATCATGGAAGGTCGAAACGCGCCATTGCGTTGCGGCTGGCGGCAGTTGTGGTATATGCCGGTTGTGTATTTGAAAACAAAGCGAGTTTGATTCAACCGATAAGATGAAGCGATACGCGGGTAATAGTTGTACAATAAATAAACATATCATCCAAAAAATGATACTAGGCGAAACAATTCCTAGATCATCTTGTGTGTATATTTGAATATTGAGCATGAAATGAATAACTAAAGAATACGAATACAATAGTCGCTCCAAATCTAATGCACCACTATTATAATCAATGTTGCGATCTTGATAGAAGTACCTGACCCATTAACTAGTTACATTTGTCAGTATAAACTAAGAATTGTATTGTGTGGAAAGGCCATTCATCCAGTAGACCGGTTTCGTCCTTGTTGAGAACTAATGATGTACGGGCCAGAATTTTTTCGCAGACAGGGCTCGAACCTGGGCACGTCTGCTTCGGAATCTGGTGCTCTAACGAATGAACCACTCTGCCGCACACTGCACAAAATTTTCAATCAGGGAAGGTCAATGGTTAGGGCTCAAGATTCCGAAGCAGACATGCCCAGTTTCCAGGTCTGTTCGCGGCAAATTCTGGACACTACGTGATGAGTTCCCAATAAGGACGAAACCGGTCTACTGGATGAATTGCCTTTTCTACGCTACACAATTCTTAGTTTATACTGACATATGTAAGTAATTAGTGGGTCAGGTGTTTACTTCAAGCTCACAGACTTGATTTAAAGAATTGTTAGCACCACCCGCGCAGTCAAAGTTTGATTAATTGTATTACCTTTATGTGTGGCGGAAGCTACAAAAGGCTTATGTTCGTGACTGCATAGAAATTGTGCAGCCGACATTTTCAGTCAAGTACAAGTTCAATGCGGTTTGATCCTCGCTAGTCAGTTTGCCGACGTACTCTGTCGATGATCATGAGAGGTCAAAACGAATCAGTGCGTGTGACGGACGATAATTTTGCTGTGCTGCTCTACGACTTGTAAAAAACAATGTGATTGGTGTTCACTTCAAACTTAATTTAAAGAATTGGCCAGAAGCCTATCAGATGGGACCTCTGATTTTGAGTGGTGTTCAGACATCCCACGGACTGCCAGTTATTTCACTATCCAGCTATGTCTAGACTGCACTAGAAAGAAACTTGTTTAACAATTAATCATGACGGAAATACACCAGATCTGCGATACCCACCTCCAATATCTTGCTTTGTGCCTGATGTCTGGTGTGGTAAACACTATTCGCAGGCATCATTGGTGTCATTTTACCACAAAGTGCAGCCTTGTAGGTCATGCAGTTAGGACGGTAATGCGTCATCCTTTTCAGATGGGCCACATACTTATAAGCGGACGATATGTTTCCTTTGTTCAGAACGCGAAGGCGTACTATGTTGGATTTAACGGTTCATCTAATAACCATTACGTTGACCGCCAGATTCTGATTCTAACCACTCCATGAGATCGCAATTTTTACACTGCATAATTTGGCACTAAATCGGACAACAGTTCGCTACAAGCTTTCATTGTCGGCCTGGATTCTGCTGGGCCATTTTCAACTACAGTGGAAACCCCCGTTAACGAAATCTGACACGCAACATAATGAAAGCATACACAAGCCTCAGTCTCTAGATGAAGTGGTAATGTTTTGCAGACTTAAGAGTAATCTCACAGACACTGCATTCTATGTTGGATCACACCGCTCCGTAATTGATCAAGTTTGGAGGGACACATGCCTGAAAGGAACCGTTTTGTCTACTTGTCGCGTATTTGTGAAAGAATTCCGTCATTTATTGGAGAAAGTTTGCATTGTTCCACTCGTCCACTCCAACTAACTAACGTATCTATGATATTCCATAACTTGTTATTGATTTGCAGTTTGATCCTCGTTAGTCAGTTTGCCGTCGTACTCTGATGATGATCACGGAAGTTCGTAACGCGTCACTATTTTGCAATTGATGGTGGTTTTGCTATTTTGTGGACAAGGTTCTATCAAGTGAAATTTGTGGATTTACTATGTCCGCTAACGTCGTAAAGTCCATCCCCTCCTCAACGTGGTACGACGGTGTCAACCATGTCTCGATGGCCGATCGTACATGGGCTAACGGGGCTATGGCGGTGGTGTCACCGGGGCGTGGTGGATTTCCGACCGGCAATCGGATCTCCTATAAAATACCACATGAGCCCGACGACGGCACCATGACTCGGCGTGTGTTCCCCGCCACAAAAGGGTTCAACAGCCACAGGATTACATGGACTCCTGGACAGTACCCCGTACTTCCGAATGGCGAATGAGCTCTCAACAGCCACCGGCAACCATGCAACTTACTGCTGCCTTGCAGACTGCGCTTGGATGTGCAAAGGCTAGAGGTGCGTCCTCGATCAAAAAGCCGAGTGGTGAGGGGACACCACTTGTACCAAATTCCCAAGAAACTCCATGAAATCAATGGAGCCGGCTTATCCTCCAAAAGGAGTCAGCCGCAGTAAAGCAAGTAAAGCAAGTAAAGCAGTATGTCCGCTAACGTGATTTAAACCATTGTTTCTAAACCAGTTTGTACCGAACGATAACACAAATGGTCACTGATACCATTCTCGCAGAGATTTGGGAACAACGCGAGGAACAAACGAGGCAGAACCCTACTGTGGTTTGACAGAAACATGGACGCGTGGGCGTATAATTGCATTCCATCGATTTGGCGAGTGAGCATTATCGGTTTCGTCAGCTTAAACGAATGAAAATTTGCGAAACTGTAATTATCAAAATTAACTGATCTGCGTTTTAACTAAAATTGGCTGAATTCCAGTTTTTTTGTTCGTTGTGGACATTTCGGTGACCATCGGCGGTTGCCTTCTTCAGTTCGCCTATTATCACAAATTTAGCATTTGGTCACTACCTGTAACTACATATGATGACATCCTCCGGGCAGCATAAATAGCGACATTTCTGAACAAGTAACTATCAGTGTCCCTACATTGTTAAAATATGTTGTCGACAATGTTTTCGCCGAAGTCTTTATAAAACCCCTCTAAGTGGAGCTCCATGCGAGTGGACGACTCAATAGCCTAGAATTATGTACCGCCACTGTTCTCTTATCAAAAACGGCAGAAAAGATTCTTAGATAATCAGATAGATAGATATATCATGTAAAAGCCAAAAGTGGCTAACGTTTCATTTCCATATAACCATAAGTCGTTCGTGGTTACATGTGGACTGTAAAAGAACACTGGGTTCCCATTCCTGGTGAGGATCGTTTGTATTCGGAGTTTTCCTTCTGTTAGGTAGCCTGCTTGCCAAGGCCGATGAACAGTATCTGCCCAGATGCCAGTGGCCAAGGTTTCCTTCAGCAGCTGAAGCTTGCCCTTCGCGTCTGGCACGCGTGTTCTCATTCACTCACTACACACTTGACAACAAAAGTTACTGCGCAGTTAGACCAAACTCGAGGCTTCACATGACACGGGATGAGGGCTGTGTCCCTTTTTGACTCGGCAAGGTTCATGCTACCATTCCCGGACTGACTAGCTTCTGCCCGCCGGTCGTCAGGCCGGAATTTCTACGGCTACGGGCCAGAAAAGCTTCTTACCTTTGGTGGGTTGATTTTCACACCTTTATTGCTCTTTTGGCTACACTGCTGGTGCTTCAGCACTGACAGACTGTGCTATACCAGGCAGGTCATTGGAGACAGGTTGGACTAATGTAGTTTCAACACCAGCACTAGGAATGTGCGATGCATAACCATGCATTTAAGGGTTACGCAACAATGAAGTAGCCAGACAGTATACCGATATACCGTTGTTTATTATTTTTTATCAGTAGTAGTAAAAGTAGAAGCAGCAGCGGAACCAATAAATGGACTACTGAAGTGTTCATCCGGTTAGCAAGCATAAAACGGAGCCGCTTATAACCGACGCACAGTGTCAACTGAGCGTCAAAAGACGTTAATAAGAAGCAAAATGTACCAGACGACCAGTTCTATTTCGCCGCTCTTTGATATTTCATTCAATAGAGGAAATCCGAATGCGTTGTCTGTGAAATTTGTGCAGATAGCCATTTTCAGGGCCTGATCGAAAGGTAAACGAGGCAACCCCGGTGGATGTTTGGAATTGTTGGAAAGGTTAGAAATGCAATCCTGTTGTCAAAACTAATATTCACGAGTTCATTCGCCTGACCACGCTGAATTGTTCTCCCAACAATTTCGAGATTTTATTGAAGGCGGAAGCCTGTGGCGTTCTGGCAGTAAACGGGTTCCAGTAATGAGACTTTGGAAGTCTGTCTTATTGACAAAGTCTCTCCCAAAACCCATCGTACAAGAGACACAGATCTCCAAATGTATGGAGTTTGGATGTTGTTTAACACTAATCAAATGCTTCCTACATTTGCCTTGATCGAGAATTGAATCAGGAGTGCATTTGCTTCTGAATGTTGCAACTCGTTCGCTATGCAACCGAAGGTGAGAAGTGCATGCAATTTGAATTTTGACACCAAGTAAGGTTTACGGTCGCTAAAGTGCAGCCTACTTGGCATCCATTTTAGCTCTGAAGCAAGATTCCTTGATTCAAATGGCGGCTGCGATACATGATGAGCGCCTATTAAGGACGAACCCGGGTTACTTGATGAATTTATTTAGCTATTTCATGCTATGTCAAGCATTACTGATGTCATACATCTTTAAGTAATACGTCATGCCAAGAATAGTCTTAGGTTCTCTGAATATTGAACGACGATCTACGAAGTAAACTGCTTATATTTCAATCAGAGCTGACGAAAGCTCTCCTTGTTCTTGCCGAAGTTACCGTTTTTATGCGATGAAAGCAACATTGAAGCCGATTTTCACTAAATTTGTCAATTCCCGGCCAAAACTTATCAAATTTGAGTAGAACTCCGTCTCGGTTTAGCTTTTGAATAGACAAAAACCTAGAAATACAATTTTGTCTAACAGCCTCATTTGCTGGAAAGGCTATTTGCAACATTCGATACAAAACATCAATACCACGTTTCGCCATATCCACCGTCAATGTCAATTCGTTATCGCGATTGCAAGCTTATTTTCATCATCACATTTATCATGTTCGTCCCCTTCCTGCCCCTCCTCTTACTTTTCACCATCACCATTTTTCTCATCATCCTCACTGTCCTCGTCATAATCATAATCTGCATCATCACTAGCATGAACGCTGTTTTCATCATCATCATTATCGTCAGCATCATTATCATCGTCATCATCATCTTCGCCTTCATCAACATCATTATCATCATCTACTGCTGCAGGTTTAAGCATTAGTACACGAGACTGTACCGTCCAATGGTGCCGCATACATTACCCAATCATACAGTTGGTATAGGGCGTAATACGGACTCCTACTAATGAGTCGCCACTAAACATGAAGCAAATGTACACACGAGATCTTACCTTCCGTTCACGTTCTGTTTGGTTTATCCTTCTAGTCCTGTTTGAGCTAATTTGTTAACAGGTACGCAACACCTAATAGATAACTACATATATATTAGTTCACCGCCACTAACAATATCTAACTGTTATATTTTTAAAATGTTGATGTCCTGATTATCGTGGAATGTGATAACTGATTTTTATCAAGGCCAAATTGTATGGATTTGCTTCAGTAACAGGTATCAGAAGTAGTTGTAATTCCAATTTTATTGGTACCATGTACATTTTCGGCAACCATAATATTGTTATCAGGTACTGTCTCAACAGTCGTAATGTTGGTACCTTTTACAGGCTCGGTATATATATTATATATAGTGATTTGGCTTTGAAGTCGCATTGTTGAAGACTTTATATGAAGTTAGATTCACTACTGCAGGTTTACACATTCGTCTAGGATATTGTACCGTCCTATTATCCCACATTCCTCACTCAAATATATAGTGGTTAAAGGGCGTAATACCGGCTCCTACTGATGAGTCGCCAGTAAGCACGAAACGAATGTGCACGAGATTATACTTTCCGTTCATGCTGCCTTTGGTTTATCCTTCTGGTCACAACTGAACTAATTTGTTACTAGGTTCGCAAAACCTAATACATACTTGCATATATATTAGTTCTTCGCAACAAACAGTATTTAACTGTAATATATTGAATTGAATGATGTCATGCTTACCGCGAAATGTGATAACTGATATCGATGAAGGCCAGAGAGTATGGTTTAACTGGAGTAACAGGTG
>JAQBSW010007518.1:0-40378 GCA_029291075.1 Eudiplozoon nipponicum | reverse complement strand
TACTGACAAATGTATGTACTAAAGGTGTCAGATTTAAAGCATTGATTATTAAAGGTTCGGCTTAAAACATGCAAGGCCTAATTCTGCGTTCAACTTCTCTATAGGATCTACTTTTTCTATCGCTTTATAATCATTCGTTTGTTGAAATAAGAAGATGTGACCATCGATTTCTCCATTATGCTATTTAGTCATACATTATATAACACCATTTCACAGCTTCTCATCATTTTGGCAATACCGCCATCAACCATGACCTATTAAAGCTAGTTATGCCCACCTTCTTCAATGTGTATTGTGCTTTAGGTTCCACTTTTACGTAGTAATATACTGAAGTTTTATTAATTCGCCTATCTTAATCTGTATGTCCCCTTGCCTAACTTCAACGTCAACAATTAACTGTTTCAGCATCTCCTATTTGACAGATATACAAGCGCAATTAATCGATATCATTTCTTAATTCTGCATTATAAAATTAATTTTAAACACATTTTCACCTTTCCCACGATCATAAATACTTCCGTATCTCTGAAAGTGTAGCGAATGTTTAATTTGTTTGACATTTTAAAAATTATTTCTCCATTTTTCAAGGTAAACATATTTACCAAAAAATTTAACAATCTTTTTATCATCCAATATACTATCGTTTTATTTAAATATCTTTCACTTTTTATGCTTGACTAGTAATGACATTTTAATAAGTACCAAAATACACTGAACAAGAAATGATAGATATCACGCTTGAATCGTGACGCTGTGCATCATAGTTTAACATTGAAGTAATATATAGTATTAAGTCGGTTAGTTAGCCACAGATCCACGAGAAATTCTCTATTTTGTCAGTAAATAAGTTGTAACAGGAATAATACTGAGTAAACAAGAGTAAATTTGAGCCAATTAATTTAAATCTCAAAATCTATTTCTTAGATTATTCCACAGAAATGTACTTTTTGGCGTATCCTGCCTGGGTCTGCTATGCTATACACAGCTTTGATAACTTTATGGAACTCACGAACCAGTAATCTCTATATTGGGCCGTAGCTATGGCGTTTTTCATTATTAGAATATCAATACAGTTCTACAATAAAGTTTAATGAATATTCCATGTTCGGTGGTGCAGATTATTTATCAAAATTTTATCTAAAATTATGGGACATTATCATAAAACGAAAGTAAACCCATTTCCTATACCCCAGTGATTTAAATTTACTTATTTGGTAAATTCACCGTAATAGAAGTTTACTAATGCATCAAATTTTTAAATTTATTTTTACAATTTCTAGTTTATTAACCACGTTTCACATCGTATGGCCTATTTTTCATTAAATATTTATTAGCCATCGGCATGCAAAATATGTCCTTCTCTTGTTAACCAATCTAACTTTGCCAAATTTTACTATTTAGTTGTTTTTATATGAAAGCGTACGTCTGTCTCTGTGCAGGGATTTTAATTTATGGCAAATGCGACCGATTATATCCTAGTTTTAACTATAAGGCATGAAAAATGTTCTTTTAATTGTATAAATGTTTATTTCAGAACCACTTCCTCATGTAGCGTGGTGGATGGCTAGTTAGAACTTCAGGTCCAAAGTGATGTGATATAGATTCTACTAAAACAAAAGACTAACCCAGCAACATTAATTGGAATATAATTGAAAAATCTGTGTAGTGTGTGGCAGTTTGGCTCTGAGACTAGAGCACGAGATTCCGAAGCAGACGCACCCAGGTTCGAGACCTGTCTAGGTAAATTCTGGACAGTGCGTGATGTGATCCCAATAATACCAAAAAAGGTCCATTTGATGAATTGTCTTTTCTGCACATTACCATACTTAAGTTATACCAAAAAGTGTCTGTACATAATGGGTTAGGTTTTTATATCAATATTGATTATAGTAATTGTTATCACCTCTCGCGCGACCAATGTTCGTTTAATTATATAAATATTAATTTCAATACCAATTCCACATGTAGCGTGGTTTCTTTTCTAAAATGACAAATCTTGGATGGTCAGTTGGGACTTCAGGTCTAAAGGGATGATATATAGGTTTCACATTAAGGAAAGGATAACCAAAAATGATTGGTTAGTATGTAACTGAAAATTGTGTGTGGTACACGGCAGGGTGGTTCTGAGGTTAGAGCACGATAATCACAAGCAGATGTACCCAAGTTCGAGCCCTGTCCGCGGCAAATTCTGGATAGCACGTGATGATTTCACAATAAGGACGAAACTTGGATGAATATCCTTTTCTACGCTATACAGTTCTAAGATTATACTGCCAAATGAGTCAGGTCAACTTGATTAATGTAATCCTTCTAAGCTTAAGATAGACACAAATCAGATTGTGTGTATCCAGAAGCATATTGCAGCAAATTGCCTGGCAGTTTGTTTCTTTTTAATATAAAATAATTAAATTTGAAAATAAATGCATAGATTATTTGTATACACACATCTTCTAAGGTTAAACGCAAGCATTCTATTCACTCTAGTGGCATGAAATAATCTCGAGTGTTTATGTATCATGTAATTGTAAAATGTTTTTCTCACTCGTAATTACACTCAGACGTGATTGAGCTCATGAAAAGCATAAATGCTACAACACAATCACCAACAAATTAGTTTTTTTTAAAGAGATATTTGGCTCGTTCTTGTTTAAATAAATATATTGCGAATGACAATAAGAAAAACAAGGTGATTTGTAAATTGGGTACTTCTAGTATCATACAATTCAGCATGCAGTGTCTACTAGGTGAACGTAAACAAGATTGATAAATAATCGACTTAAAATACATTTTTTTCTTCTAAATTTAGATTGAAATGTCAATTTCCAACACAAACTAAAATTAATGCATTTGATGTGCACATATGACGTAACGTCTGAGAATCATTTAGACCAACCGAAGATTTTGACATGGTTGTAGCAAGAGGTGTAACAGAAGAAAAAGATTGTCTGTCAAAGCAGTTATGTTTATTCTGGCATTGACAATATATAAAAAGAATTCCTAGTTCCAATTGACTAGTTACTGTTTTAATAATGTCCCCAATTTTATTCGGAAAGTGTGTAAATCTGACCAATTTGAGCCAAGATTATGACCATATATTTTTAGATCTACCACATGGTCTTCAATATCCGGGAAAACTGATTATTTTCTTTCAATAGGCTTCAGTGCCTTGCAATTTAACACAATCTTGTCTTACGCCAAATCCACGTTTAATAATTATGCAATCTTCACTCATGATAATTCTTCTTAATGTAGCTTTCTACAATTTTATCGATTTTCTAACGAGTTTAGTTAACGTCTGAACAGGAGCCAACACGTAATTTATGTTAGAGTACATTAACTGAAAAATAGTTTGCAATTTTCTTTCTAGCATACGAATAAGCATTAATTTAAAATGTAACCTCTGCTTCATTTTGTTACATTAGCTTCATGTGCAATAACAGAATGCTTTTAGCGTGGCGCACTTTTCAGCTGAGAAGAGAACTTGCATAAATCGATAGATTTCAAATGGTGTAACCCAAGAAATAACTAAAATTGTTAAACTCTATATCAGACCCATTCATCCAATTCAAGTCATAAATTTTGCACAAAAACAATGTGTTCTTTGTGATATGTATTTCAAATGCAATGCAACAGATCAAAATCAAGGAGTATTATTTAGTTATACACATAATATTACCATGTTATGCAGTATTGGCCTATTTGATAAAACTTCACGAGGCTGATAATAAACTATTAGTAAATTTATTACGATATTATTAACAGCATTTTCTTTGTGTGTGTGTGTATGTGTGTACACACTTGCAACAATCAATGCCATGACGTAAGCATATTTTTCAAACCAAAATTTATTACTATCAAAGCATTTAATTGATCAGGGGCCGTTTACGCTAAACTATTACTGCATTTTTAGACTTTGTTGATCAGTCGAAGGATGGTAGGTTCTCATTGGAAACAAGTTTATTTAAATCCTATGTTAAAATATTTTATAAGCACAATATATCTTATTTTAAACTCAATTTAAAATTTTTATTTTAATTTATCATAACTCATTGTGTCATATTCGTTTTTGAAAACCGTGATAATTTCAGTCATGTTGAAATAAAGTTATTCTTTACGTTTAATAATAATTATACTTTTAAAGCTGGCATCATATTATTTCAAGTAGACTCGAATTTATAATATTATCAATGTGAAGTTAGGTCAGTTGAGATAAGCATCTGTTTGATTTATTTAAACACTCTAACATAAAGCACAACTGCCGTCAGTCGCACGTACGCGCGCATTTTGAATTTTCCACGTCATCATCGGATCACGACGTTAAACTGGCTAATTAGGAACAATACACAAAAAATATTTAGTGTATTGCAAACCAGTAATTTAGATTTCATTTTTAGTAGTTAAAAGCAACTTGAAATTTACTGCAACTTCAGTATTGAAATTTCTATGCTGGTATTAGATTATCAAGTGGAAGATAAATTATAAATAATTGGGCAATATTTTGAGTATGGCTTAGTAACATTACTCATTTTTAATGAAGATCTAAAATAGGAAATTTATATGTTTTAAGTAGTTATCCGAAATAACTGGGGAAAAATTCTGCTCTACTTCTAAACTTAGAAAATTATCGAGTAAAAATAAAATACAAAGAAAACACATAGACGTTAAAATAGACCATTGTACAAAATTTATTAAACTATTATAATATTTACGATTTTATTACTTAAGATTAATTGCAAAATGATTCAACACTTAATCTTTATTGCTTTTAGAAATATTCGCTATGGAATCTTATATACATTACATGAATATATTTCAAAAGCATGTTTTACACTTATGCATTAAGCGCATCACCATTTGGATTTGGCTTAATTAAGAGAAATTAAGCTTTCTAATAATCAAATTGTACAAACCAAACAAAATTTTATGTTTTGGACAACTGAAATAAATGTACAATGATTATAAAATAAGAGCCAATTGATAACTGCATATTTTTATGGTCAGATATTTTTATATTCATGGAGCTGTAGCAAACAGAACGTACAAACTGGGTTATGGAAGCTGTCAAAAGCGGTTCACGAAAGTAAGACGCTTTTGCCGTAGAACGAAGTACTTTATGTTAAACACTGAAGCATTTCAGAGTCATTTAGATTTCAAGATATAGCTATTGGATCTTACATTTTATTTCTTCAAATTGATAGCAGATTTTTTTATATTCATAGATGCAACTGATGGCAGTTACCTTCATATGAATAATCTGTTAATTTTGTATGTGACAAATAGTTTGGTAGTAAAAAATCATATAAAGATTTTAAATTCTGAGAATGTAATCTATTTTTTATTGGCTGACGGGACTTAATTTATAGAGTGTACTAGTAGAGTCAATTCACTTAGCCCAGTTAGACCAAGTTATTTTATACCGTTCTGACAAACTGGAGGGAAAATTTTGTTTTTTTTGAGTTTCTAGTTAATTATAGGAAAGTGTGAATTACAAGAGTTACTTGCCTTATTGTGGTCACTTTAACCAGCATAAAAGTTTATCATCATTTTAGAATTGCTCCGAAACAAGGTCAAGATGGACCCAATAACTTAATCGCTATCCTACTGATGCAAAAAACAGCCAATTTACAAAAAGATTATCTAAATAATTGTACTTGAATGATATAAAAATCAGAAATTAATTTTCCAGGCATTAGATAGAATATGGTGCAATTTTCATTTTTTAACGAAGTTAAAAATGCAGAAAGACATTATTTGAAATTTTTACAAAAAATGAGCAAATTCATGTACAAATATTTATTTAAGAATTTCTATGCATGCATAATCTGAATTCATTTATATATCGTGTAATAGTAATACATTTATAATTATAAATATAAATATATATATTTATTTATATATATATATATATATATATATATATATACAAATATGTTTGCGTGTGTATGTATTTGGTAAAATAACACAAATATTTATTATACAACAAAAGAGAAGTAAAGTTGCCCTGATAGCACAAAATTATACACACACAACTAAGTCACCAGATTTTGTTAGATCTTGTACGAACATATGTTTTGTGTAGTTGTTGATTTAGTATGTCGCATGCGACAGCTTCTGCAGTTCGTAACGCTTTTTCGTCCTTTTGCTTTGGAAAAAAAATAGAATTCTGCCTGTTTTGGAATTTCTTACCTTTAAACAATATGTTCAGCTATTATGGAACTATACTCTTATTTGCTTCCTTTGTTTATTCTATAATGGTCTCTGAATAGCTTCTTTAGTATTCGACCAGACCGGCCTATTTAGCGTAATGAGTGGCTTTGATCTTTTTGTATATACACATTGTTGGTTCGATCGATTACAGAGTGCTTTACCTTAAAATTATAGTCGGCTGAAAATTTGTTGTATAAAAAGCACCATTTGTGTGCTAAGCATACGAGTATTCCATGTATTTTAAACCTTACAGTAAATATTTGAGATATTGTGTCTACTTTACAAGGTATACTGCCATATAACATATTTTGGTTCAGTATAGTTTCAATGCTTTTTGTCGTTTTTTCTGTTTCACACTTGCATCAACAAGCTTTAATGGACACCGGCTTTCTCATAAAGAAGTATTAGGCGCCGCAATTTCCTGGCACTGAAATTCTTATGGAACTTATTTCTTTATTCTAAATGACAAATTTTTTATCACGCCATGAATGTAAATGATAAGCTCACTGCAATTGAACAATGAATCATTTTTCAATAATGCGTTGGGCTACTGCAGGTCCACCATTAGCACTTTTAGGTCGGTAATATATTGTTTAATTTACATTTATCGGTGTACAGAATGTCTTCCTCTGTATTTTATATGTTCTCACTGGTTCCGTTACACTAAAGCCGTCCATACACGAAGATAATACTCCCACCCCACCACTACATATACACAATAATATATTCTCGCTAAAAATATATATATATATATATATATATAGAAGAATATATATATATATATATATATATATAGAGTAAGAGAGTATATATATATATATATACATAGTATATATACGTCTGCAATATGTTGGCTTTCATTCTTAAAAAGATAAGAAAATACAAAAATAAATTTTATTCTACGCACCTAGGCCGTAAAATGCTTTGGGTTACTTTAATATATGCTAATGACCGGGAAGTACCCCTATCATTTTTTATTCATAAAAATATCACACCTACACATTTAACTAAGTAATCCAGACTGACCTAATAAAAAAGATTAGGTTTCTAGCGTGAAAAAAGCTGGCAAAGTAGAGGAAGTTTCTATAAAAGCTAAACACTCTAAATCATGCCGATTTCCAGCTGCTTTTTGAAACAATAAAACGAAAACGAATTTCCCACTGCAGTAGCTGTAGTCTGCGACGTACATATTCCTCAGCTAAACAAATATAGTAGGTTCCTACATGAGGTAAATATTAAACAGTTGATTTGTTTGGCCATGCATATACGTGTGTATGTGTATGTCCCTCTGCATATGTCGAAGAATATATGTTTTTAACAAAATTAATTCCCTTTGCATTTAAAAATTTGCCACATAATTACAATATATTACAGTCTAATTGATTTCTAGCAGAAAGGAAAAGGCTTTAATATAACTCAGCTTTATATACCCGGTTTATCATAAGCTTAACCGCCATTACTTCTCAAGTCTAATCATGATTAATTTTTGATAGCGAAAAAAATTCGCTTTACATTATCAGTTTCGCAAAGATCCGATTGATCCCCATTTCCAAGTTCGCATCCGTTTCGTCCTCCTGCAGGTTGGGTGCCGATTCGTCCCTTTCTTTCGAAGGCTTCAACATCGTTCATCTAACCACTGGAAATGCGGTCCGATCTAATCCCCGTTGACTGGCGACGTTTCTATTTGGTCTTTACTAAACCATCATCAGGCATCTAGTCAAACTTACACAGTAAGATTCTCACAATAGCAGATTAGATCAAATGTGGTAAACACGTTCCGAAACGGTACTATTTATATTTTAGTTTTTTTTTATTTTAGAACGAGGTTACCACATTTCCTTATATCTGCTATTGTGAGAATCCTACTGTGTACGTGTGACTAGAGGCGTGACGATGGTTAGGGAAAGACCAAACATAAACGTCACCAGTCAACGAAGATTAGATCGAAGCAAATTTCCACTGTTCATGATGAACGATGTCGAAGTCTTCGGCAGAAAGGGATGACTTTGCAACCAGCCTGAAGGAAGGCGAAACGGATTCGAACTTGGAAATGGGTATCAATCTGATCTTTGCGAAACTGTTAGTGCAATGCGACAACCCGCGAACGTAAATCGCGGAGATTCAACAGATGAAGCTCGCATTCCGAAATCTACCGAAGGCTATTTGTCAGACTTTAATAATATTTCAATTTTCAAATGTGATGGAGGACAGAAATCATATTCGCTTGTACAATTGTGTATATATAGCATTTTTATTACATAATAACTAACTTATATTGCATTTTGTTTTATTGCATTTTCAAATAGATTATTACTTCTTAGTTGAAATAATATAAATTTTCAAATACAGAAAAATAAAATATATTATATATTATTTAAAAGCGTTACAACTCAATTTTCCCAATGTTCTATTGAAATATTTTCAAATAAATATTTCGATGGTTTGCGGAAAATGCATTCAAAACCTATTTGGCATTCTTCGTTCGCTTTTAGAAATCCGGAGATTATATAACATTTAGATAATATTTACTAAGCAAAATTAACATACATGAAATTATGTTTTTAAGGTGTTGCGCACTTTGAAAGAAATTAGTTCAAATATGACCAGAAGGATAAACCAATGTCAGCATAAACAGACAGTATAGTCTCATATGCACATTCGTTTCGAGTTAACTAGCGAAATATCAGTAGGAGCCATTATCACGCCCTATACAAACTACAGATTTTGGTGAGAGATGTGGGATACTTGGACACTATACTCTCATACACGAATTTTTAAACATAAAGAAGTTGAGCTAACTTCATATAAAGTCCGGAGATCTTGTCTAGAAATTATGTTTCAGTTCAAATTTCATAAGTTTTGCCAAAAAAGTAATGTATTCTATAATAGTCTTCTATTACACCCAGTCTTTTAACTCAATTGAGTTTTAGCTTATATGCGAATTACTTTGTTGTCTGTCAGTAATTCATTAAGCCGATGTCTTTTCAAACAGAAAAGAATTCTCTAAGAACGTCTTATTTATAAATTTGCAAGTAGCAAAAATGTTGCACGTGAAATGTCATTTTGTTGTGCTGGAAAAAATTATAAATCAATCGGCCATGATTCAAATAAAGGTCGCGAAAATTTGACGACCACTGATGTTTGTATCTAAAAGATGAAATAAATGGGATTTAAATAGAAAAAATATATATATATAACACTTAATTATAGCGTCTTAAAATTCGTATAAAACGTAGTAGTAGTTTATGTAGTAGTATTTATTTATATTTATATTAATCGTAACAGTATACGTAGTAATGACAGCAGTACTAGTTGAGAAAGTGTAAAATAACTACAAAATGTATATGGAATAGGTGTTTTAATAAAAGCAAAAGCCTTAAAAGTAATACTATATGCTGTTATTACTGTACTAATATCAAGTTAATTTTTTAGAACTAGTAGGGGTAGTCGTGCATTCTGTTGATGTTTTTTATTTCTCCTGGTGAGAAAGATAATGATGATTTAGTAGCAGTAGTAGTAGTAGTAGTAGCAAAATAATAATGTTAGATAGTATTTTTATTATTACTAGTAGTAGTAGTAGTAGTAGTAGTAGTAGTAGTAGTAGTAGTAGTAGTAGTAGTAGTAGTAGCAGTAGTAGTAGTAGTAGTAGTAGTAGTAGTAGTAGTAGTAGTAGTAGTAGTAGTAGTAGTAGTTGTAGTAGTAGAAGTAGTAGTAGTAATAACATTATTAGTAGTTTTAATAGTAATATTAGTTGTAGTTGTATTTGTTGATGTTTTTCTTGCATAAGTAGCAGTTGAAGTACTAAAACAAATTATCAACAATATTATCAATTACATTAGTTGTAATTGTAGTATGCCTACTATTAATTATAGTAGTAATGATAATATTATTGAACATCATTTTTGGGCAAAAAATGTATTAATGACTATTTTTGCCCAAAAACTATTTTGTAGCAGTGGCAAATGCCAGTACACTTGTATTATTTCACATTTACTGAAGATATCAAATGCTATTTTACTCCCGAGAACAAAGTTGAAAAACAATTCTGGATAAATGACTGGAATTTTGATAGCCAACGCTTCAAAATATGTGTTCTGCAAGTTTTGCGAATGTCAGACTATTCATTATTTTTTATCCAATAATAAAATTGTATGATTCTTTTCAGCGTGAAATAATAAGTATTCATATTGGACAGGCCGGAGTACAAATTGGTCAGAGTTGTTGGGAACTTTTCTGTTTAGAGCACGGCATTCAACCAGATGGAACTCTACCAACAGCTGACAAAGATGGAGCACACAACTCCTCCCCGGACCACTCATTTACTACATTTTTTTCAGACACTGGCAGTGAAAAGTACGTCCCGCGTGCCATGTTTGTGGACTTTGAAACGAATGTTATCGATGAAATACGCACAGGACCGTACAGGTGTGTTCAATTGTCATATGTTACATCAAATTTTTGGGTGTCCTTATTAGCGAATGATGTATATATCCAGCAAGCTGAACAATATTTCAGTTAGTTATAAAATAAGATTAAAATATAACTCTTGTTGATAACATAATAAGACCGGTTGACCGCATATTTGTTAGGCATTCGTATGGTGACCAGTTAGATATTCATTTACATATTAATTTTATTAGCCATTTATGTAAGTATTCAGTTACTTCAAAAGTAAGTAAGGTAGAAAGCTAGATAGCAGCCTTCATACATGGTTTGAAAATTTGTAACAATGTTATTTGCTTACTTAGTTAGTTAATTAGTCAGTTAGTTAGATTTTGAGTTAGATGGCTAGTTAGTTAGTTAGTCATTTGGGTAGTTAGTCAGTCAGTTAGTTAGTTATTTAGTTAATTAATTAGTTACTTTGTTAATTAATTAGTTTAGCTGGTTAGTTAGTTAATTAGTCAGTTAGTTAGTTTGTGAGTTAGATGGTTAGTTAGTTAGTTAGTTAGTTAGTTAGTTAGTTAGTTAGTTAGTTAGTTAGTTAGTTAGTTAGTTAGTTTGTTAGTTAGTTAGTTAGTTAGTTAGTTAGTTAATTAGTTAGTTAGTTAGTTAGTTAGTCAGTTAGTTAGTTAGTTAGTTAGTTAGTCAGTTAGTTAGTTAGTTAGTTAGTTAGTTAGTTAGTTAGTTAGTTAGTTAGTTAGTTAGTTAGTTAGTTAGTTAGTTAGTTAGTTAGTTAGTTAGTTAGTTAGTTAGTTAGTTAGTTAGTTAGTTAGTTAGTTAGTTAGCTAGTTAGTTAGCTAGTTAGCTAGTTAGTTAGTTAGTAAGTTAGTTAGCTAGTTAGTTAGCTAGTTAGTTAGTTAGTTAGTTAGTAAGTTAGTTAGTTAGTTAGTTGGTTAGTTAGTTAGTTAGTAAGTTACTTATTTAGTTAGTTAGTTAGTTAGTTAGTTAGTTAGTTAGTTAGTTAGTTAGTTAGTTAGTTAGTTAGTTAGTTAGTTAGTTAGTTAGTTAGTTAGTTAGTTAGTTAGTTAGTTAGTTAGTTAGTTAGTTAGTTAGTTAGTTAGTTAGTTAGTTAGTTAGTTAGTTAGCAGTTTAGTGGCTACACACGTTCAATCTTTGGCTTTTTAATTGTTTAAGACAACAAAAGCAATTCATAGCAGTCATCCATGGCAAATCGTCTTAGAAAAAACGCACTAATTTAAAAAATATATTTTCAAAAAAAAAAGAAATATGAACAGATCTGTTTTTATCACAACACAGATCAAGTAATTTTAGATAACTAATATTTGCAAAAAATAGATTTTTCTGAACAAACCGGACCTCAACATTTCAAAATTTACATTTAAAATAGCTGTGTGACGATAAAGCCGAAATATTGGAGGCGTAGCAGCATATTCTGAACAAGGATTCAAAGAAAGAATGCTCCTAATGTCTCAAATTAAATTGAGAAATAAATCATGTATATGAGCATTAATGCATTAAATAACAGGTATGTATATAATTTACAATACATTTATACTTCCATAAAATGAATTATTTCTTAGTCAAGTTCCAAATACATAGAAATTGCTGAATTACAAACTTTTTTAAAGAGTTATTGTGAAATATACACAAGTTAGCTTACTTAATTAATCAACGTACTTCTGTTAATTTTCTTCATAATTAATCACACAATTCAGCCGAGGGGTGTGCCAAAAATAGTTCTTAACTTGATAATTTTTTTATTAAATTTCATTCGTAAAGGATTTTTCTCTAATACAGGTTCTATTAGAACTAAACGGATTAAGTTAACTTAAAATTTATCACATGTTTTGTGGTATGTAAAATTCGATAACAAGGTGAAGGAAAAAAATGAAAACTAAGAAATTGTTGATTGTATGGGTGGCGATAGAACCTAGTTAAATCACGTGCCGCATTTAGGATAAACGCCAAACGCATTCTTTTAACCAATAGGACTAGTACAGAACTTCAATCGGTCATATGTAATGACGCGGTTCGATCTTTACTAGCCATCATCCGAGCACGACGGATAAAGACTAATGTTGATTTATATAATTCAATGAACATTGGTTGCGTGGGTGGTTATAACATTTATTTAAATCAAGATCGCCCGCGCAACCACTGTTCATTTTATACTAGAAATTTTCAATTCAATACCACGTCCTTAGGTAACGTGGTGTCTGCTCTATAGTGACAGATTTGTAGAGGTTAGGCGGAACTGTAAGATTAGAGTTGCTAAGTAGGCTATAACTGAAGGAGACCTTAACCAAAGACATGAGCTAGTATTTACCTATAGTTTCTCTGTATCGTGGAGCAGTACGGCTCAGTAATTAGACCAACAGATGCTGATCCAGACGTCTGCGGCAAACTTTATACATTACTGGAAGAATTCCCGATATGGATGATAACAGTCAACTGGATGAATTGTCTTTGCTACCTTATGCTATGCCTAGTTTATACCGAGAAACAATATATAGATATATATAACACTTTCAATAGCCTGGGTTAAGTGTGACAAATATAGTAATGAATAACATTAATAAAGTTCTCTTCTCCTCACAAAACATGGCTGTATGATTTAAAATCGTGAGTTGCGCCTTTACCCATTTTGGGAACAATGGAAGTAGCAGAATTTGGTGTGCATATTATAACGAGCATTTGACTGCGTAACAGACTTGGTAGAGGTGTCTTTTCCATTTCGGTATATTTTCTGCTGGGCTGTGCATGTTTCTACGGAAATTGAAGCAGAATCGACAGCTTATTATAATTACTTTGTGATGGGAATTAGGGTATAATTAGAGTGCCAAAATTTTCAAAATAACTCGGTCCCCACGAATTGCTGAACTCGACGACTAACAGACGAGAAAGTGTAAAAACTTGGATGCAGCCTGATGTAATGCTATTCCAAACTTTCATAGATATCAGTTAGATACTGTTTGTGGCGGAGAACTAATATATATGCAATTATGCATTAGGTGTTGCGGGCCTAGTAACAAATTAGTCAAATTATGATCAGAAGTATAAACTAAAGTCAGCATGAACGGAAAGTATAATCTCGTGCACATTCCTTTCATGCTTACTGGCGACTCATCAGTAGGAACCGGTATTACGCCCTTTAACCACTACATATTGGGTGAGGAATGTGAGAAAATAGGACGCTAAAATCTCCTAGACGTATGTGTAAACATGCAGTAATGAAGATAACATCATATACAGTCTCGACAATGCGACTTCAACGCAAACTCACTCCTACATATATATATATATATATATATATATATATATATATACCGAGTCTGTAAAGGATACTAACACTATGGCTATTTTGTCAGTAACCGATACCGATATTATAATACCGAAAAGTTAAATGGTACTAACACTATGGGTGCCGAGTTGGTACATGGTACCAACATGATGGATATCAATGTATGCTATAGTTTACCGAAATTGAGAATTGAAACTATTTCTGAAGACCTGTTACTCCAGTAAATCCATACAATCTGGCCATGAACGATATCAGTTGTCACATTTCGCGTTAATCATAGCATCAGTGAATTCAATATATCACAGTTAGATACTGTTTGTAGTGGAGAACTAATATATATGCAATTATGTACATGCATACCTCTCTGCCTAACTTAATTTAAAAAAATATTATATGTAAACTTCAGTAGCCAAAAAAGACATATAAGTGTACTGCAACAGTAAATATATACCCACAGGAGTATTACATTTAGGGACACATGAGATGATTCCATAAAGTTTTACAATGTCTATTTACTCGTCTTTTTTGAACTCATTTCTATGACAATTATAAGGGTCATTATCGAACCGCGGTTTGTCCCATTTCGTTAATTGAGCTACTTATTCATATCTTCAGAAACGATCAAAATTTACTTTCAGCTGGCGTTCAGTCTGACCCCTTATGTTATGCTGAATTGATCTCACTTCATCATCAGGTTTTGCTTGTCATTAACATTTAGTCGACGGCTAGTCGGCCAGTCAATCACTCGTCTCATTGGTAGGTAATGCCTGATCATGCGCTTGTCGTTGAGATGTTATCAATTTGATTGGCAAGTTACTAGGCCATGTGTAGATAGAATTGTGCTACTGCACTCAAATCAATCTTGCGATAATATAATTTGCAAACAATGGCAGATGTTGAAGTGAATATATCGCATTCAATTAAAATGTCTAACCTGGCAATGGAAGATGAAAGCAAAGATAATCCGTTGCTTATCATTAGTAGTCTAAATACGGATCTCACGACTCAGTACCGGTTAGAAGAAAAGACTGGTTACCTATTTAAAAAAGTGGTTCTTTCACCTTAAAACTGACAGCCTACTATAAAAAGATTGACGGATTTTGTAATTTCATACACTATTATTTGTTAAAATTAAAATTATAAATTTCAAATATTTAAAAAAAAATTAGTTACATTTTTTGAGGCGCCAAGACGATTTAAGAAACCAAAGGGACAAATAAATAAGATGAAGCATGTAATAAATTTGCTTAGAGTTTTCAGAAATAGGAAGCCATCACCTCATAAATCATAGAAGTTTTTCATGCACAATTACAAAATAAACAATATTAATTTACAATTTCAACTTAGCGATTCACTGCAAGATCATTTTATCACTTTGCATCGAGATTGTCTTCTAAACACAATTACAACTCTTTAAATCATGTTTGAAAGCTTGAGATAAACATCAATCACATTGCCTCAAACCAGTCGCAGAACATAACAAAACTACTGTCAGTTGCATGTACTGGCGCGCTTTGACCATTTATGATCAGCATCAACCCTTTAAGGAAATCTGACAATCGCGGATCAAACAGCACTTCATATATAGTCTTAGGAAATAAAATATGCGGCTCACTCCCCTAATAGGCTCGCACGCATTATACTAGAATGGAAATATCGGCTGCAAAATTTCTGTACAGTCATGAGTGTAAAATTTTTTCAAATTACGCCACATGTTTATACGTTATAAAAATAAAATTTGTCAGAATGAGATAAATAGCCATCATATTGTCTCTAAGCGTTTGAACGACATATCAAATCTCAGCTAGTCCCACGTGATTACACGTTTCGTCCTTCCATGATCATTACCAGAGGACAACGGCAAAATGGCATATGAGAAACTAACAGCATTTCGTATATAATTTGAGGAAAATCAAATATTCGGCTTCATCACGAAGTAGGCTTGTGTACATTTTCGTTGATTGGATACTTTGGCTGCAAAATTTTCTATGCAGCCACGAACATTAACCTTCCGCATCTTTCGCAAAAAAAGTATAAGTTATACAACTAAGCAGGTATTGATTGTATCGGTAGAGCCTTCTAGTAAAGAGCAATGTGTACAAGCCTGCTAGTGGTAAGAGCCGCATATCTGACGTTTCATATCTTAAATACTAATTTCAGTTAGATCCTCGTCTGCAAGTTAGTCATCCTGTTGTGATGATAATCATGGGATGTATAAATTCGTCAGCACGTGTGCCTGGCATTAGTTTTGTTCAGTTTGTGAGACTAGTATGGTACAAATTGATTAGGTGCTTATCTCATACTCGCCAACTTGGCTTAAATAATAATTATCACCTCCGACGCAATAAAATATCGTTTAACTGCAAAACTTTTATTCATTTGGCGATAGCTGCAGAAAGTTTATATTGGTGACTGCATAGACATTGTGCAGCTGACATTTCCTGTCAGATACAAAGTATGCAATACTACCAGAGGTGAGCGCCGCATATTCAATTTTGGTTTGCATATATATGTATATTGGTTTGATTCTTGCTAGCCAGTTTGCCGTCGTACTCTGATGAAGATCATGGAAGTTTGAAACGCGTCAGTACGTTTGAGTGAGGATGATTTTGCTATGATGTGCGACAGAATGAATAACATGGGATTGGTGTTTATCTCAAGCTCGCAAACTTGATTTAAAAAATTGTTGTCACCACCTGCGGAAACAATGAGATTTCAATTTTAAACAGAGCATTTCTCCTAACTCACGTGTTTTTCAAAAATTCTATTTATGTTTGGGTAGTAAGCAAACCATCCAATATAATGAAATACTACAACCATGCGCATATCAAACTGAACCATTGCGCATATTATACAGACAGTCAGTTCAACGAATTAACAAGAACTAAATAAACTTCGAGGCCTTATTTTAACCACGATTTTCAGCCTGACATGAAATCCAAGCCTATATTGTAACTGTCAGTTTGCAACGTAGCAAAACTATCGTCTGCTACGCTTCAACCTTCTATGTTCATCATCAAAGCCGATGGCGATCTTACTAACTAGGATCAAAAGGAAATACAAATATAAGGTAAGAAAAATGAGATATGCAGTTCTGTAGCCTAGAAGTCTGGCACGCATTGAACATGACTGAAATTAGCTCGCCGCAACATTTATTGCTGCACAGTTGCTATGCAGACTGAAGCATAACATATTTTGCAGTCTTCTCCACACATGCATAAGGTATTTAACTGAACAATCATTAATTTCATTTCAAGATGCGAAAAACCATTTAAACGATGAGAATTTGAAATATTTAATTATCTGATCAATTACAGGCATCGCCTCCAAATTAGGCTCAGGGCAGCATGGTTTATCTGATTTAAATAACGGTGCGAGCTTGATTTCAATATGTGTTATCACAACCAGCACAATCGAAAGAACTTTTGAATGGTTCCGCTGTGCGAGCTCCAAATGTTAAATTTCCGCGATTTGCGTTCGCGGGTTTTTGATTTGAACTATCAGTTTCACAAAGATCCGATTGATCCCCGTTTCCAAGCACGCATCGTGTTTGTCTTCTAATTGGCTCGGTGAAGATTCGTCCCGAAGGCTTCAAAATCGTTCATACTAGCCACTAGAAATGGGGTACGATACAATCTCTGATGCCTGTCAACATTTTGATATGGAATTTCCAATATCATCATCAGGCCTCTAATCACACACACGGTACAATTCTTATATTAACAGATTTAAGCCCTTTACCCACTACATATTTGGATGAGACATGTTGGAGCATAGGACGATACAATCTTCTATACGAATGTGTAAACCTGCAGTAGTGAAGCTTACTTCATATAAAGTCTTCAGCAATGCGACTTCAAAACCAATACACTGCATGTGGTCCACATTTGCTTAAATCTGCTATTGTGAGCATTGTACTGTGTGTGTGATTAGAAATCCTGATGATAACACGAGAAATTCCCTATCGAAACGTTGCCAATCAACGAAGATTATATCTTACCTCATTTCCAGTGGTTAGTAAGGACGATGTTAAAGCCTTCGGGAGAAAGGGATGAATCCGCACCCACACAATACGAAGCTAACTTGTAAATGGGGATCAATCGCATGTTTGCGAAACTGATAGTGCAAACGCAAATCGCAAAAATTCAAAATTCTACAAGCAAAGATTGTTCAGTTAGCATGCTGTACCGTCCTATTATTCCACATTCTTCTACCAAATATATAGTGGTTAAAGGGCGTAATACCGGCTCCTACTGATGAGTCGCCAGTAAGCACGAAACGAATGTGCATGAGATTATACTTTCCGTTCATTCTGCCTTTGGTTTATCCTTCTGGTCACAACTGAACTAATTTGTTACTAGGTTCGCAAAACCTAATACATACTTGCATATATATATTAGCTCTTCGCAACAAACAGTATTTAACTGTAATATATTGAATTGAATGGTGTCATGCTTACCGCGAAATGTGATAACTGATATCGATGAAGGACAGAGTGTATGGTTTAACTGGAGTAACAGGTGTTCGGAAATTGTTGTAATTCTCAATTTGGGTGAACTAGAGCATAAATTGATATTCATCAGTTTGGTACCATGTACCGACTCGGAAACCATAGTGTTAGTATCCGGTACTCATCGATTTCAAAAAAGGTATCAGTTACTAACACAATGGCCATAGTGTTAGTATCCTTACAGACTCGGTATATATATTATATAGTGTGAGTTAGCATTGAAGTCGCATTGTCGTTGACTTATATGATGTTAGCTTCACTATTGCAGGTTTACACATTCGCCTAGGAGATTGTACCGTCCTATTATTCCACATTCTTTGACCAAATATATAGTGGTTAAAGGGCGTAATACCGGCTCCTACTGATGAGTCGCCAGTAAGCACGAAACGAATGTGCATGAGATTATACTTTCCGAACATGCTGCCTTTGGTTTATCCTTCTGGTCACAACTGAACTAATTTTTTACTAGGTTCGCAACACCTAATACATACTAGCATGCTTTATCTGTTTGTCAATCACTACTGCTTCATGCATTGCTAACTAATGTCTGCTATTGCATTTAGCATCTTCAGAAAATGATATAGTACTTATGCATGCGATTTTCCTACGATAGGTTTAGCAACTTTCGAGAAGTGTTAACTATTCTCTTTTATAAAGGCGTTTCATTTAAAGCGTTCTTCCCTCCTAGTCTTTAATCGTCTGGTTGGGCAATCTACGTAATTTGTTTGAAAACACACGTTTATATTAATAAATATATATTTGTGAGGTCGACATTAATGGCTGTTTTTCTTTAACTACTGGCAATAGCAAATGCGTTTCCGTGATTAAAATGCCTAATTAAGCTGCATAAAATTTTTGTTCAAAATCTGCTTCCGCCTTCGTCTATTTCGTATCGGAAAACACATTACAATTAAATATACTTTCCGTTCATGCTGCCTTTGGTTTATCCTTCTGGTCACAACTGAACTAATTTGTTACTAGGTTCGCAAAACCTAATACATACTTGCATATATATTAGTTCTTCGCAACAAACAGTATTTAACTAAATAAACGGTTCTTGTTAGATGGTCATTCCATCCGGTTCTAAACTCCATCGATTCTTTTAGCAATGGACTCATTCAACTGCTCGGTGTAGCCATTATACATTAAAACATGTTTTGCTTTATAATATTCTTCGTCTAGCATATCTTGAATGACATATTTCATCCTTTTTAAAAAAACAACAGCGTACAGTTTTAAAATTTACACTGAAATGGTACAAATCTGGTATAATTTAAATATTTGACAGTTCAAATTTGTTTGCAGTTTGTTTTTCATTTAATATTTTCATAAACAAATTTGGTATTAACATATACAAGAATTGAAGACAGTCATCATGTCTACACAAGAAACTGATATCTTTGATAAATATGTTGTACTTTCAGGACCGAAAACTCCCTTTAAGTACAAGGAAATGTCCACCTATATGGTGTATGTATTAATAACGCGCTCGGATATACTCGTTTAACGGCGTGATGATGATCTAGGAACATCTTCGCTAACGCTAAATATAGATGATTTTCCAATGCTGCAACATTCACTCATTTATAAAGGCTTCTATTGCGAAAAGTTACCTCTTTTTACATAGAATAATGCGTTTGTATGATGTTTTTCCTGTAACAGAAAAAAGAGGTAATTTTTAGTTTACCACTATTCTCTAGTCCTCTCATTTGGAATATTTACCAGTAATAAAATTTTATCTATTTCATACGTTCTGATGATTGCATTTTTCGATATTTTTCCTTCGAGATAATACAGAAATATTATCAGTAGTAGATACATTAGGATAAAATGCAGACGAAATATTTTTTGTATTTGACAAAACGTATTTTACCTTTGCTCCTATGATTGGCACAGGGAATTTTATAAAAGATCGTAACCCAAAAGAAAATCGAGAATCTAAATATAATTAAACATTGCCACAATAACTAATTTATATAAGTCTATACTTATCTGAATAGCAATGTGATAACGGATATCATTGCTGATTTATATATATATATATATATATATATATATATATATATATATATATATATATATATATATATATATATATATATATATACAATATTTGTATATCATATTTGATGTCCATTATCACATTACTATTCGGATAGTTATTATCGTTTCTGAAAATTTCTAAATAAATAATTGCTAGCGAGATACCGGCGAAATGTTGCATGTAAAACTGGATTAATGCTCTTCCCCAAGTGTCCAGATGACATGCAGTGCTTCATCCGAAATTATGGCATAGTCAGGCGATGGCAACTACGTTGCTATCTGACGCCACTGAAATAATTGTTGCCATGCTCAAAGGTTATAATCACGCGCACTCAATTATATGTCAATTTAAACTCTATTTCCGTTGTTGAAAAAATGTGGCGCTGCGATTACAACCTCGGTTATAATTTTGGCTTATGTACGGTATGCAGAGATTGTAGTTCATAAATTCAATTTTTTCTTACATGTCAAGGTATTTAAAATGTAATTTGTCACCTCAAATTTTTATAAGTTACTTTTTAATCATGAATTTAAGCATAAGGCTATAATTATTCATACATAAATATGGCTAAAGCTGTTATTAGATAATAGCTTTCATCTGGTCGAAGACATATATTCACTTAAATCAGGTTTGAGTGTTTGAAGTAAAGAGCAATCCCACCGAATTTAATCAGTCGTCGAAGAACATAGCAAAACTGCTGCAATCCTTATATGTGATTCACGGTACTCTAGCTATGTTGTTCGACAACTGGTTAAATACAATGGGATTGATGCATACTTTAAGCTCGCAAACATGATTTAAAGAATTTTTTCCACCACCCGCGCAATCAATTATTGTTTAATTGTATATATTCACTTAATTATCTGACTGACACACCTAGCAATACATTTGTCCGTATAGGTACAAAAGATTATGCTAAGATAATCATAGGACTAAGGAGAATCATGATGAACTAACCATTTTGTGCATACTGGCCACTCATGTGTTGGAACTGAAACTAAGACGCGAGTGCATAGCGTAAGTTGGATGGGCATCGGCTTCTATTCATGAGAATTTTTTCAGGTTACAACACGCATGTTTTGAATTACACATTATTCTCTTTCCGACATTTGTATAATCTCCTATTCTTTTACGAAATAATCTTTTACTGGACATGCTAGGTAAATAAATGCTCAATTACGTCGTTGTGCATAGAACTCTTCCATTAAAGAATGTTTTTTTTTATAGAAAATCCACTCTGCTATAACGGCTTTGTTTGTGGTGCGCTAAGGTGTTTTTCGTAACAATGAAAATTACTGAGACATAAATCACGTAGTTGAATAAATTGACAGTGTCGTTTATAAGTTCACTGGGAAGTGCATTGAAATAGTCTTCGATAGATTATATTTCCTGGATTTTGACAAGCACATTGTGCATTGAAGCATAAACCTATCATAAAGCATTTCTGTATAACAAAGTGAGAAAGTCATTCATTTAGACAATAATTAACTGCGCCAGTGGAGGTAAGAATTTGTAAAATCAAGTTTGCGACCTTCATTTATAGAAATTGAAGAAAGCCATGTTTTCCAACGCAATCCTCTTTACTTTATAACATTTACCATATAAAGTAACACATATTGCAGTCTAAGCGAGCTCTGACAAAAAAATTACATTGCTTATTTAACTGTTGTATAGATTTGCTTTATAATAAATGTTTGCATCAGTAAAAAGATTCATTTCTCAATTATTTAAATCGAAGTTGTTATCTTGATATGGACACCTATCTCATTATATAGATATATTTGTCAGTAGAAACTAATCATTGTATAAGTTAGAAAAGACAATTCACCACGTAGACCGATTTCGTCTTTATTTGGAGCTTTCACGTAATGTCCGCGGTAAATTCTGAACATTACTTGAAGTGTTCCCAATAAGGACGCAACAGGTCTACTTGATGAGTTGCCTTTTCGAAATTATACAATGATTAGCTTATACTGCCAACTGTATAAACCTATTGTGACTGGTATCTATATCAAGATCGCCTCCTTGATTTAAATTATTGTTCTCATCAAAAGCACCTCCACTTTTCGTTTAGTATATTTCTCAATTTAAATTATTTTTCTCGCTTAGTAAACGAATCATTTGCCTCATAATACGAACCCAAGCAACAATTCCACTTGGTCTTATCCAATGTGAATCGCATTACGCAATCAACTCATTCATCTTAAATTTCAATTGTACAAACGCCACACGAAAGATACTAGTGTTCCAATTCCGTCAAATACTGACGAGGGTTTAAATTTATTTTTCTCAATGAACCAATCGGATGAATATAGCTGTTGCATATTCTTTGTTGCGAAGAGCCACCATAGATGCGGAATCAAACCCCTTGTTGAGGACAACAAGGATAAGGTAAAATTGAAAGCGTCTTGAGTTAATGATGCAGAATTTCTTCATAGCCAAGACTGTTTATAATTTCTTTCGCTGTAAAACCTACGAAAAAATTGATATCATCAATTGCACTATCAGTCAATTTAAATTGAATATCTTCCTAGAAATTAGCTAACGATGCAAAAATAATTATGATTGTGACCTCGTAGAAATTACACAGCCGACTTTCTGAGTAAGTACAATTCGTATGATCATACTAGGTTCACGATACATTTCAAACATAAGTTCTGTTCGCGTTTTGTACCACATTTGACAATTTTTCGTCATTCTCTTATGATGATGAAGGTTAGTAGCTATCTTTTTTCTAGGCTTAGCGATATGTTAAAAAGTTGATTGGTGTTTACGTCAAATAAGCGAATGTGATTTAGCAAATAGTTCATGCAAAATCTATTGAGCAAAGATTCTTTGTAGTTTATGTCAAAATAACAAAGTTGACACTATCAAATTAGCTTGTTTTGACAGTTGTCCAACTAAGATCGATGTAGTGCAATAACAATCTAGTAAAGCATTGATTTATCTGTTTTAATCGTTATGTTGCCATAAAGTAGATATCCTTTAAAAACACACTTTAAGTTAATATGAAGAATCTAATAAATAATTTCGTCAACTGGTACTTAAGGTATTCTACTAAAGAACCTGTTATTTAATTCATTACTTTGATGTATGTTGACAACAAACGCGTTGACAACACGCCACGGGGAAATGTTAACCTTTGTTTAATTAAGATAAAATTAAACTTTCAGAAAGAATTGCTATAATCAAGTTTGCGATCTTGATATAATCACCTGAACCATTAATTACTTACAGTATAATCTAAGAATTGTATAGTGTAGAAAAGGCAATTTATCCAGTAGACCGGATTCGTTCTTATTGGGAACTCATTTCGTACTGTCAATTATTGTTACCATCTTTTTCTTACAACCAACATTGTCTAATTAAACGAACATTGGTTGCGCGGGCGGTGATAACATTTAATATAATCAAGGTTGCGAATTTGATATAAACATCTGATTCATTAACTATTTACATTTTGTCAGTATAAACTAAGAATTGTTTAGTGTAGAAAAGGTAATTCATCCAGTAGATTAATTTCGTCCTTATTGAGAATCTCTCACGTGCTGGCCAGAATTTGCCGTGGACAGGGTTCAAACCTGGGCACGTCTACTTCGGTAACTGTCACTGCAACCACTGAGCCACTATGGTGCACACTACATACAATTTGCAATCATATACTAACTAATGTAATTCGGTTATTTTGTTCCTTTTAGATGGAGTTCATGTGGCATCCATTTAGAAACAAATTTCCAACTATACATCCCCAATTTGTCATTAATGAAAAGACAGCACATTAGATAAGGCAGTGTTATTCAAATGGATAGTTATTTGGAAAATTTTGTATAAATGGATGCCATCTAAGCTCCACCTAAAAGAAAAAAACTAATCGAATTACATTAGTTAGTATATTACTGAAAATAATTTGTAGTGTGCGGCAGGGTGGCTCAGTGGTTAGAGCACTAGATTCCGAAGCAGACGTGTCCAGGTTCGAGCCCTCTCCGTGGCAAATTATGGTCAGTACATAATGAGTTCTAAATAAGTAAGAAACTGGTCTACTGAATGAATTGCTTTTTCTGTTCTATACAATTCCTAGTCTTTTACTGGCGTATGTAAGTAGTTAAAGGGTCAGGTGTTTATATCAAGTTCGAAACCTTCATTATACTAATTGTTATCATCGCCCGCGCAACCAATGTTCGTTTACTTATTTCAGATAGAATGAAAAAAAGCAATTTTACATTTGTAATTATTAGTAATTATTTTCTTGCCAGTTAGTTATTGAAATGGAAAAAAATTTTAAACCAGAGTGCGTTTAATTAGGTGATCAGATATATTTGGAATTCATAATTGATTCAATGAGTACTTAAATTACAAATGTTGTACAACAATGACGTCCCATGCCTCATCGATTTATTCCATTAAAATTGATGAACTACTTAGTGAAGATCGAAACAAGTGATTATGAGACATTGAGGGTTAATTGACCATTCTATATGGCTCGTTCAGAATGAGAAATTGGCGTTGATTTTCAGCCTACAAAATTGGATAAAACACCAACGCATAATATTTCGATTAAATGGAAGATCGATTGATGGATTTGTTGCGTGAATGCAGTTTAATACGATTCATTGTACAAATCTATTATGTGATACACTAAGGCGTCTTTAATTGTAAAAAGCGAAATATTGGTTGGTGAAACATATCATGTATAAATAATTTTCTATTGTAATTGGACGATAAAAACGTGGGTTCTGCCAAAGCATTAACAATACTATTAATCAACCGCCTAGATAGGTAAAAATTACTTGCTATACTTTCGCTCCTGTGTTGCATCCAGCTATGGCAACTTAATTAGTGCAAATGCGTGACAGGGTGGTTTGTCAGGGCCAATTAATGTGGAGCCAGTCGGTGTGTATACTTACACGTGTTATACGGGCACGTAGAATAATGCGTAATGTATATTTGCTTATCTTAGTTCACATAGTGTAGTAACAAATCTGTTTAGTTAGATCATATGTGATGGTAATCCGAATGATAAGTGAAGGCCTTCTCATAAAATATTTACACAATCCGTTTTGATCCATGTCAGTTTTGTTCCACAAGTGATCCTCCAAAATGATATTTCACCAATAAACGTAAATCACAGAAGTTAAATTTTTCGATTCGCACTTCTAAAGTATCTAAGTAAATATTAACTAATTATCGTAATAAGACATAAATACAATTAATCACCATCAATTTTGCACAGAAGTACCTGCTTATTTTTCAAATTTAGATAACAATCATGTGAAAATCATCAAACAAATTTTGTTTAAAATATAGAACTACATGGAAAAACCAAATTTGATTTGCGTGAACGGAAGCGTTCCGACCACTAGTTGTCACCATTAAAATACAATGGCAAACGGACAAACAAATATAAAATCAAAATGTGTATGTAAAGTTTGGAAAATTGTACATGTGCCTCCAACTCCTAGGAGTCTCGTAGAAAGTTTATACAACCGTAATTGTCCTCTGATCAATGTTTATGCTTGATTGATGTATCCATTTTTTAACGACTTATTTACCAATTGATTGATTGATTGATAAAATATTGAAAAAAATTGAGAAACAGTGTTAATAAATATTACCCGTTCGGCGATTTGACCAGCAGAGGCTGAATTCCAGTTAGATTCTGCTTGTGGCCATCTAAGTAAAAGATTTTTGGTATACTGACAGTTATCGCCACCTTATGCGTCCGTAATTGAGCTTATTTAAAAAAAATATTTGCTGCCTAGGACAGTACCCTCCTATTTTCCCATATTCCTCACCCAAATTTATACTGGGCAAAGGCGTAATAATGGCTTCTACTGATGAGTCGCCACTATGCACGAAACCAATATGCACGAGATTATACTTTGCGTTCATGCTGTCTTTGGTTTATCCTTCTGATCAGATTTAAATTAACTTGTTACTGGGTCCGCAACACCTAATGAAAAATTGAATTTCAGCTGTTTTGTTTCTTGAAAATATTTTGGCGAATTCTGTCGGCCGCGATCTTCTGTTCACCCATCATCACAAGTTTTACAAAACAAACTAACGAAACTAATTATTTTTTTTGTAAAACTTGTAATGATCGCGGTCCAAAAAAGTCGCCAAAATATTTTCCACAAACAAATCAACTGGTATTCAGCCTGATTGTAGCATTGCTTGATAGAATGTTTTTAACGAATAATTGGAATAAATAATTTTAACAGAGACAGAAACCTAACATTCTTAAGTGTTCTTTTATCTTTCTTGTTTAATGAAATGATTTGGTACATGTTAATTTAATTGAGAAAGAAATGAATGCAGCAAAATACGATTTGTTTACTATAACTAAGATTGCCATCTTGATATGAAAACCTGACCCATTTTGTACATACACTTGTCAGTATAAAATAAGAATTTTATTGGGAACTCATCACGTACTGGCCAAAATTTGCCGCGGACAGGGCTCGAACCTAGGTACGTCTGCTGCGGAATCCGGTGCTCGAACCACTGTGTCAACCTGCCGCACAGTACACACAAATTTCAGTTTTATATTAACTGATGTATCTCGGTTAGTCATTTTTCTTTTATTTGGAGTTCACATGGCGTCCATTAAGACCCAAAGTGCCATCTAATCATTCCAAATATGTCATTATTGAACAGACACCACACTACATGAGGAAGTGGTATTAAAATGAACATTTATAAAATTAAACGAACATTGGTTGCGCGGGCGGTGACAACAATTACAAGAAGGACGAAACCGGTCTACTGGATGAATTGCCTTTTCTACATTATACTGACAAATGTATGTACTTAATGAGTCAGGTGTTTATATCAAGATCGTAATCTTGATTATTTTAATTATTATCACCGCCCGCGCAACCAATGTTTTTCTTAATACGATTTATTTCTAAATTAAAATTAAAATGGCATAAAATAGAAAAATATTATATCTGACTCAATAACTAACTTCATGAGTAAATTAAAAAGATAAAGTAAGTTTTCTTGAATGCCAGTATTGATAAGTTTATCTCCGATTGAATTAATTAACAACCTTTGTTGGCGTTTGAGTAAAAACATCTGTGTTTTTGATTGATTTACTGAATGTTACAGATGAAAATGTTTGAATAAATATGCCAAGGTCTAGGCTGTCACCGACTTTTTCATTCCGCCACGAATTAAAATCTTGCAAATAATAAAAATAGAACCGCCATCAATGTAAAAAGTTGTCGGTTGACTCACAATTATCTCGAGGCAGTCACTGCATATAATTAGAGCTTGTTTGGCACCTAATGCGTCCGCTATTGCGCTTAGTTAAAAAAACTACAATATTTGCTACATATTCAACAAGGCACTCAGAAACAGGAACATTTATCAATCTTTAGTTTATTTAAATATTTGAAAGACAGAACTAGGTACTATTCAGGTTATTCACAAATTTCAACCGACTTCACCGGCATTCATTATGCGCTTCTTTTAAAATATATCAATAAAATGACAATTGTTTAATGACAATTGTTTGTTCGTTTTCTCTTGAGACGGTCTTGCTTATACGTCTCACGTCCAACAACCATGTTTTCTGGAAAGAGCTGTTTATTACTACGCCCAATCGAACTTACGATAATGTACGCATACATGAGAAAACGATCTCAATCCAGTATGACAAATACACATACACACAATATATATATATATATATATATATATATATATATATATATATATACGGTAAATGACATACGTATTGCTCCCAGGACGCGTCAATTATTAAACTGTGTATATAAAATAAACGACAGCTACTTATCTATTTGAGACAGGTGGTCATGGTTTCAAAGATAGGGAGGGGTTTAGTCAATAAAAACGGCATTTTTTTTTGCTCACATGCTTCCGACATTATTGTGTCGTGAAACCATATTCACAAATTATTTAAATTTTGCGCCACATTTTCACATGCATTGAATACTGAATGAATTTTACGGTCTGATTCAATATTTTTCGTTATGCATCTGATAACCGATTTAAAAACAGTGATTGGTCATAAATTCATCAAGAACTGGAAGGATATTTTAAAACTACAACCGCAACAAGGAATTATTCTAATGCAATCATCTTGTTAGTTAATAACATCCCGCAATAATCACCAGTTAATCAGAATGATTGCATATTTAAATAAAGTTCGAGACGAAATGGATAACCTGGCTAGGATATTAATAATTCCATACAATAAACAATGCAAAAAAACTAATGGATTAGTTAGATTTGTGTATTGTTTTAATGAAGATCAGTGTAGGACAAAACGTTTCGACCTTCAATGATCATCATCAGAGTACGACAGCAAACTGTTTAGCGAGGATCAAACCGCATTGCATATATATGGAAAGCAAAATTAGATATGCGGCTCTCACCTCTAGTAGTCTTGCATACATTGCATGTGACTGGAAATGTCGGTTGCACAATTTCTATGCAGTTACGAACAGTAGCTGTTTTTAGCTTTCGCCACAAATAAATATATAGGCAATACAATTTAACAATAATTGATTGTGCGGGTTGTGGTAACAATTCTTTAAATCAAGTTTGCGAGATGGAAGTAATAACCAATCCCATTGTATTTAACTAGTTAGCGAACAACATTGCAAAACTACCGCCAGTCACACACACACTGATGCCTTTCGACCTTCTATGATCATCATCAGAGTACGGCGGAAAACTGACTAGCGAGGATCAAACTGCATTGGGTATATTTTGATGATCATGGAAAGTCGAAACGCGTCAGTGCGTGCGACTGGCGGTAGTTTTGCTATGTTTTTCGACGACTGGTTAAATACAATGGGATTAGTGTTTACCCCAATCTCGCAAAATTGATTAAAATTATTTTTACTTTCACCTGTGCAATCAAATATTGTTTAATTTTAAGCAAAAAATATCAGAACGTGTGCATTAGTGTTATTGTTTTCACTACCCACGCAGAGCATGATTGATAAATTAGCAATATTTGAATATCGTCAAAACTGGAAAACTTCTATGATCAGGATGGCATGGAAATAATACAGCCAGAATTTAAATCAAAACTGTATATGTAATATAACTGAGAACGTGAGCTGAATCTAAACTATCCTAAATTATTAAGTATATCGTGGATTGATCGCCGTCTGTCAGCTTTCGCTTTCTTCCTAAAATAACAGAAGAGGATCAAAATAGACTTATTAATACAACTCCTGATAGTTTACTAAGTTGTGCGTAGATTTTAAAATCAGGTCAATTCAAAGTGTTACATTGAGATCAGGAACGTGGCAATAGCTCTCTTTAGGGTTGAGATGAAATGTGCAGAATTACTTCGAAGGAGTATAAGTCTGAAATAGCGCTAGCCTCAATAAGGTGTTAATAAATAATATACTAGGATAAAAAATAACCGCGTATCAGGATGGCATAATAAATAAAGATGCATAATTGAAATTCTTTGACTTATGAGGCGTGCTATATGCAAGGAATCTAATACGTAAATTGTATATACTTGGTTACCATTGCAGTAGTTTTCCAAGATAACGAGTTATTTCCGGATTTGCATCTGCAAGATGCATAAGTTTTATGCTGCTTAACCTTACAATATGTGGCTTCTCATACCACGGTAGAAGAACTTTTACGAATGTTAGCAGGACAGATGAATATATTGGATACTGTTTGTGGCGGCGAACTAATATATATGCATCTGTGTATTAGGCGTTGCGCACCTAGTAACAAATTAGTTCAATTATAACCAGGAGGATAAACCAAAGAGAGCATGAACGGAAAGTATAATCTCGTGCGCATTCGCCAGTAAGCTCGAAATGAATGTGCACGAGGTTATACTTTCCATTCAATATGAAGATATTAACAAAAAATGAGCTGCTATTAAAGCTGGTCTAAATGAGACGGTTATTGTGAACATTGATAGAATACTCATTTGGAACAGAATACAATAATAGTTACCGAGCCCAAGAAGCAGCACACTAAATTCTGCCATTAATATCATCTACATCGGCCAGTTCTTTCTGGCTTTCATCGATATTTAAGCATTTGCCTAGCCTACTAGACAATGGAAGGCCAGATTTGAACTTATAAAACGTTGTATTATCTGCGCGATCGGAAGATTTCTATTTGCAAACCCTGATTACACGTGTCGCGTTAAAAGGATTAGTAGCACTAATATAATTAGAATCGGTAATGGAACGTCTGCATTCAGAATTTCAATGGCGAACGATTAATCACTTGCCTGGAAAACCTTAGAACGTGTTTGATGACTTCAAGTTAATCAAACTATTGCGAGATTGTCAAGCGGATCTTTGCGAAACGGAACGTGCAAAGCTACAAACCACAAACGCAAATCACAGAGAATCAAAATGAGACGCTGGCATAGCGCGACCATTCAAAAAATACTGCCGGTTGAGCTTCCCATGGATATCACTGCATTAAATAAGCGGTGCTTGTTCAAATTTACGGATTATTCTGCAGTTGTGTCTTAGGTGTTGCGCACCTAGTAACAACTTTGTTCAAATACGACTAGAAGGGTAATTCAAAGTTAGCAGAACGAAAGGTACAAAATCATGTATACATTGGTTTCGTGCCTACTGACGAATTGGCAGCAGAATCCGATACTTCGCACTAAGCCCACTATATATTTTGACAAGAAATGTGAGATTGCTGGACGAATGTGTATTCAAGATCTAATGAGTCTAAGGCGAACTCACTTTGTATAATATATACTGAGCTGGTCAAGTGTAACAACACAGAGGGTTTACGTGTTAGCGAGCCTCTACATGTTACCATCAGACTTGGTATAACTTATTCGTATTAAATTGGCTTTGAAGTACTATTATCGAATAGGAGATTTTACCGTACGGCAGTCACACATTTATTACCCAAATATATAGTAGGTATACTTCATTGTAAAGGCTCCTACTGATAAATCGTCATGAAGCACAAAAGCAATGTGTACATAAGATTATGCCTTTCGTTCATGCTCACTTTAACTTATCACAATAGTCCTATTCGAAGAAACTTGTTACCAGGTGCGCAATACCTAATACACAATTTACACAAAATTGAATAGAAATAGTTCTAGATATTATTGTCATGTAGAGTTATGGCGAATGGAAAATCGCCTTTCTTAACTGTATTTTATGTATAACAATTGGATACTATTTAATGCGGAGAACTTAAATATGTGCAATCGTTTATTGGGTGTTGCGTATCTAGTAAAAAACCAAATTCAGCATAGATGAAAGGTATGATCTCATGTGTTAAACATACCTTCTTTATAATGGATTTACATCTCTATACATGATTTATTACTGAATTCAATATACAGATGCATATATATCAAGTCTCCGCAACAACAATATATATATATATATATATATACATATATACATATATATAAAACTATTATATATT
This sequence comes from Eudiplozoon nipponicum, assembly GCA_029291075.1. Taxonomy (NCBI): domain Eukaryota; kingdom Metazoa; phylum Platyhelminthes; class Monogenea; order Mazocraeidea; family Diplozoidae; genus Eudiplozoon; species Eudiplozoon nipponicum. The sequence continues at coordinate 8,491 of JAQBSW010007518.1, read as the reverse complement.
TAATTATGTGATACAATACTATTACGAAATGTGATAAATAATGTCGATCAAAGCCCGAGTGAATGGATTCGCTAGAATAACAGGTTTGCGAGACTGAAATAAACATCAATCCCATTGTATTTAACCAGTCGCACAACAGAAAAACTACCGTCAGTCACATGTACTGACATGTTTTAGATACCGACCAGAGTGTATGGTTAGAATTGAAGGGATTTAATCATTGGTGTAAAAATATTAATATTGAGAACTAGTAATCTACGACGTATCATCTGCAGACCAACAATAAGTAAGCAAAACTAACCAAGAAATCGGTTCCGCGATGCTGGCTTCATGTGGCGCCTGGTTTCTGGAAAAGTACTTTACATTTTTTGGTGCGGAATTGGATTTATAGTGTCAACTAATACAGGCTTTGCTCTGGTAAGCGAACCAGTAACCCCAGGGGCCAAGGTTGGTGCACAATAATAAATAATCATTCATTCTAGAAGCCTTAATAATCTTCTTCGCTTCAGAACAGTTCTACCACTATGATTTCTATTATAACAATCATGCATATATGAGTTGAAAATTTGGAAGATCAACATTAAAATGTTAATAAATTTTCATAAAGTAAACTATCTTCTATTGTATTGTTGTTAAACATATAAAGAATAGAATCATAAATTTTTCTTGTCGGTGATTCAAAAATGCTAAAAATGAAATAGTTAATCATATTAATAGTGTAGCTATGGGTAATACATATATGTTGATATTTCACAATTCTTTGCGAAATAAAAGATAGTTCGATAATTTTCCACCTTGTCGACTTAAATCAATTTAACTTTAACCTTTACAATTGTCCTAACAGTGATCAAATCCAAGTTGTGTTAGGTTATTTTGTAAGAAATTAAACAATACTGCCAAATTTCTAAACCGTATTGTAGCTAGATTGGGAATGCTTAATATCCTCGAAACATTCTAACAAAATGAAAACCTCTTCTTTAAATCAAGTTTGCGAGCTTGAAGTAAACACCAATCCCTTTGTTTTTTTTAACCAGTCGTTGAACAACATAACAAAACTACCGTCAAAACTATGTTGTTCGACGACTGGTTAAAAAAAAACAAAGGGATTGTTGTTTACTTCAAGCTCGCAAACTTGATTTAAAGAATTGTTACCACCACCCGCGCAATCAATTATTGTTTTAAAATGAAAACCTAACAAGCTGCTCCATCCAAATGGAGTTTATGATTGTAAATGATAAGCTGTGTTCTGTCATCTATAGAGAAAATAGATAAAAAATAATATGAACAGGAAATACAATATCCAGATTTCATTTTTTCGTTTGTAATATAACAAGACCTGTAGTTGCGATTCTCACAAAATAACTTCCTATTCGTGGCCAAGGACTCGCAGACATTAATCTTTATAGTGGCGTGTATGTGTTCGTGTAAAGTGTGACAATTACACTCTATTTGCACTTGATTGTAGATAAGATGCAACAACTAACTTGGTGTTATACAGTAGCGCAAACAATCCTGTAACATTTTACCGAATAATTTCATAACTATTTTTGTTGTTATACTCAAGCGTACAGCTAAATATATCTATATTTAAATTATATACCAGTATGAGACCTATCGTTATGACATAGCAACTAGTCGACACTGTGATTTCCACAGCATTAAAAAGAAATAAATCTGCCAACGTGGCAAAAAGTAAATTTGATTAATTGAGCTTCACCTCTAGTAAGTCAGACTTAAGTTTTCAACTGAAGTTAATGAAAAGCAATGCAGGCGTTTATAATGAAAGAGAATCAATTGATAAATAAGAATTGAGAATCAAAATTAACGATAGCCTAATTAAATAATTTGTCGATATATGAGAGCAAAGTGCTGTTGAAAAGATAGTCTGATGGATACATATGTACGTCAATTACAAATTTTAGTACACGATGCGAAATGTAAGCGGTATTAATGTTAGTAAGAAACAGATTTATATATATATATATATATATATATATATATACATATATATACATATACAAATGCAGAAAGCTAGATTGATAATCGGGCGGATAATAGGTCCATATTTTGATTGTATAAAATAAATTAAAAAGCTAAATAAGTTTTCTTATATTTTTTTCTTTCTCGAAAAATTTATCTTTTAAATCAAGGAAAAGTAAAGAATTATTATTATATAGATAGGTGGTATATTAAATTTAATAACGGAAGATTGAATTGTCACCTTGTAGCTAGCCGAATTATGTATGAATTAAATTATAATGCAAATGCCATATTTATTTATATATATATTATTTATATATATATATATATATATATATATATATATATATTTATGTGTGTGTCTATATATACATTTTTGTACTGCCAGTTAATCAAAATTTTTCGTAACTAGCATTTATTGTAAGCAGAAACAGCAATTTTTCTCTTCGCATATTATGTTTCACAGAAAATCAAAATTGACAAGTGCGCCTTATTTCTTGCATCATGGCTGATAAATGGTAATTGTAAATTTTATTCATCAATCGCACACACATTGAACTTGAGCATAAAAGATTTTGAAACTGCGTACTCTTAAGAGGTTTTATGGCCAGATAACTAAATTATAACAACTGACCTATTCGAATGACGATTTTGTCACCAGTAGTTATTGGCGCAATTCTGTTGTCATTTTCGCTCACACTAAGCATTCATATTTAACACTAGTGATATATATATATATATATATATATATATTCATTCGAAGATTCATCGCAAAAACTGTCATTTGGCAATCATATATTAGTCAAATTTAATTACTATAATCAAGGTTGCGAACTTTATATAAACGCTTGTTCTTTTTATGTACGTAAATTTGTCAGTATAAACTAATTATTGTATATTGTAGAAAAGGAAATTCATCTATTAGACCGGTTTCGTCCTTATTGGAAACTCATCACGTACTGTCCAGAATTTACCGCTACATTACCGAGCATATCTGCTTCAGAATCTGGTGATCGAACTACTGAGTCACCTGTCGATAAAGGGCCCGTCGAAGAGGCTTTACTTTTTTATGCTTGTTGCAGCAGTTCTAGATCTTCGGAGATAAAATTGAAAGACGACGTGGAAGAACTTCATTTTAGGAAATTCTTTGAACTATTTCTTATGTTAAAAAACCATCATGTATATAGTAGTAGTGGGAACTAGTTAAATTTCCTTGGTCCCCAATCAAATAATTAAAGATGATTCAATGAAGTCAATATTACAACGTTTAAAATTACCTGTCCCTTGTCATGATTCATCTCCATTCTTTTGGTTTTTGTGAAAAATACGTTAAACTCGTATTTCTGCTAGTTCTCTTTTGTTTGTAGCTACTTCAAATAGATATTTGACTTATAAGTTGTTCATGTGTGGATATTGAGATATTGACGGCGGGTCAAATTAAGATACGAAGTCGAATTATTTCTCCGGAAAAATGAGGAAAAAATCTATACTTGTTTGGCATATGTAGGAACGATTAACTGAAGGCGTATACTATAGGACACGCAATAACAAGCGACATAGATCAGATAAAATCTCATCAGTCGCCTAACGATATTTTCTTATTCATAGTACGCTTCCCACATGCAAAAATAAAAAGTAATTTTATCAGATGCAATTGGTAGGTTGTTCTCTTACCCCATATATATTTAAGAAAAATATGAGAAAGAAACGGTTCTGACACCTGATAAAATTTCTATTCATTTTTGCACATGCGTAGGGTACTATGATTTTTCAAAGCTCGCATTCCAAAAGCATTACTTTTTATTATTAAGCACCGCTGGAGCGCCAAGGTCGGCAAAGAACCCTCGAATCAGTGACGGTTCGCTTTAATAAATAGACCATTATTAGGTTATTCATAATTATGTTGAATCAACGCGATTTAAGATCGCGGGTTGTCACTATGTACTATCAATTTCGCAAAGATCCAATTTATCCCTATTTCCAAGTACACAGCGATGTCGTCGTATTGTTCGTTGAATGTGGATTTGTTCCTTTCTTTCGAAGGCTTCAACGTCGTTTTATACTAACCACAAGAAATGAGGTACGATCTAATCTTTGTTGACTGGCAAAGTTTCGGAACGACAGGCCTCTAATCCAGCATACAAAATAGCAAATTTAAGCAAATCAGGATGAAGCCTTCGGAAGAAAGGGACGAATCTGCCTCCAACCAACAAAAGAGGACGAACTCGACGGAGATCAATCGGATAGTTGCGAAACTGATAGTGTAAAGCGACAACCCGCGTACGCAACTCGTGTAGATTCAACATTTGGAGCTCGAAACGCGCAATCATTCACGAAATTCTAAATTTTGTTTTCAAATAATGTATGCAAAAGAAGTTTAAAATTGTTCGGGCCGGTTTATGTTGGAAAAAATTGAGGAAACATTGAAGTGTATGACTTACTGCGGCAATTTTAAGACGCGAAAAACAAAGAGGATGCATCCACGTCCAATTAATTAATTAATAGCGCACCACTTATAGAGCAATAACATGAAACGCTAAATAATGAGATGGCTCGAACGATGTGAGCCGCTTTAGTGGTGAAAATTCTTTGATTTTAGATCCCAGTAATGCGAGAAATAAAGCCACAGTCACAGAAATTGCGTATGTCGGAACTGGGCAATTAAACTTCAATAAATAATTAACCAGTTGTATGTGTACTTTCTGATATAAATGCGATGCTCTTGTACACGTGATACAGTGTAACCAGCATTAATAGACATGATCACGCTGCGTATTAAATTTGGTTACGTTTTACCCTGACGTGGCTATCGTATCAATGACCAATTGGTTAAATTAGTCGATCGGTAAACGGTGTGCTACTGAATCCAGACAAAATGTCAGTTACGGATACTAACAACAAATCATTCACGGAGAATTGCCTGATCTGCGTTTTGACTAACGCAGCTTTCATTGTTCCAGTAGTTTTCTTTCGGCCTAACTTACCGTTAGCCTTCATCAGTTGCAATCTGCCTCACAAGTTTAACAAACGAAACTAATGAAGCAAGCGCGTTATTTCCTCTGGCCCTAATATTTATACTTCAGACTAACATTTCTTTAGATATTCGCGTGTCACATGTGTCTGAAGTACAAATATTATGGCTAGAGGAAATAACGCGCTTGCTTCATTAGTTTCGTTTGTTAAACTTGTGAGGCAGATTGGAATTGATGATGGCTAACGGTAAGTTAGGCCGAAATATATTTTCAAAAGAAAACTACTGGAACAATGAAAGCTGTGTTAGTCAAAACGCAGATCAGGTAATTTCAATTAATCCAGGTTCGCAAATAAAAACATCATTCATTCACGGAGAAGTCACGGCCTATGCTTTAGAATATTTCTCTGATATTTAAATAGTAAACAGTATGAAACAAATTCAGTATAATATATTTAACTAAAGAAGCAATTTATTATTAGGATTTGATAACTGCTGCTGGTGGTGGGAATCAAACAAGCGATTTCATATAAATTAGCTCTCTGCCACAATCAGTATGTAACTGTTATATATTTAATTAAATGATGTCATGATTACCGCGAAATATGATAAGTGATGTCGATCAAGGCCAGAGTGTATGGGTTTACTGGAGTAACAGGTGTTAAGAAGTAGTTGTAATTCTCAATTTCTGTGAACTATAGCATATATTGATATCCATCATGTGTGTACCATCTACCGACTCGGCAACTATAGTATTAGTATCGTGTGCCTTTTCGGTACAATTATGGTGGCATCCTGCACTGACACAATGGCCTTTGTGTTGGTACCCTTTACGGACTCAGTATATATATTATATTTAGTGAGTTGGTTTGAAGTCGATGACTTTATATGGAGTTAGCTTCACTACTGCAGGTTTACAAATTCGTATAAGGGATTAAAAATTGTCCCATTTTCCCACATTACTCACCCAAATATATAATTGGTAAGGGTTAATATCGACTCCTACTGATGAGTCGCCAGTAAGCTCGAAACGAAGGTACGAGAGAGTATACTTTCCGTTCATGTTGTCTTTGGTTTATCCTTCTGATCATATTTAAAATAATTTGTTACTAGGTGCGCAACACCTAATACACAATTGCATATTTATTAATACTCCGCCACAAATATTTTTTTTAACAGCGACATCCAATTCAGAATAATACACACTAGCATTGTATGCAAGTGTAAATTAACGACAGAAATTATTTGGCATGCGTTTTGATATTAAAAAGAAAGAAATAATCGTGGAATCAATTAACCTTAATACGGAGAATTTGCCAAATAATGAAGAAATCACAGTCTAGTGGATGAATTGAAGGGGCTATATTAATATGTAATTTAGTTGCTTAAATCAGGTTTGCGAGCTTGAAGTAAACACCAATCCCATTGCATTTAACCAGTCGTCGAACAACATAACGAAACTACCGCCAGTCGCAACGAACTTTAGTTGTGTTATGTTGATCGACGACTGGTCAAATACAATGTGATTGGTGTTTACTTCAAGCTCGCAAACTTGAATTGAAGAATTGTTACCACCACCCCGCAATCAATTATTGTTTAATTGAAATTTAGTTTTACAAAAAATCAATACATAGATTAAGGCTTCCATACAATATTAACGGCATTCCGTTAGTCGTCTTGGTGAGTCGAATTACTGTCATAACTGTTAAAAATAGCTGAAGGCTTTTAATAACATAATTCGGACTGATTCATGCCTTGTAGAGCATTTTGTTTGTATACATGCATAATTTTTTTACCTGAGGACATTCGAATTTCTCACCTTGCCACCCTGCTGAGATTAAACCAATCAAAATTGAACCTATTATATTTGACTTGGACTAAATGACGATGAATCTATCTTAATTTACGCCATATAGAGTGCATTAGAATGCACAATTTTGCATATGGTGCCGTGGTTTTTGCACTAATCGTCCAGATTCAACGTGTTGAGATAATTTGATAATTGAACAGAGTCATAAGTTGATTTTTCTAAAATATACTGCTTTGACGGTTTTTCTTTTTTAAATAAATTAAATTTATAGAATTTAAAAGAATGGTTTTGGCAACCACCTGTCTAAATTTAATTATTATAGTGGTCATCACAGCTATTCACAGCGATTGAATCATCTTTATGTAAGGTTCAAATTATGCATGTATATAATTATTTATACCTACATATGTTAAAAGTAAATGAAATAATCAAAGATTAGCTCCCAATATGATTAATTATTGCCTGTTTTGATCATGAAAAGCATTTATTAAATGACTTGTACATAAATTCAACCCATCAACCTAAATTTGTCAATAGACTATTAGTATATCTTAATTACTTGGTTTTTGTTATGACTAACGCAGATCAAGTGATTATTCAATAACCTGTTTCGCAAAAAATTTGCTTCGCTTAATTTATGAAGCGTCTAATTGCTCATACCATTGGGTGATATGATCAATCGCGAAACCAATTAATAAAAAGAAGATAGAAATATATTTCCATCTTTCCGGGAAAGCTGAATAACTTAACTAATCATAAGTTAATAACAATAGATGTTATACAATTAAACAATCAATGATTGCTCGGGTGGTGGTAACAATTCTTTAAATCAAATTTGCGAACTTGAAGTAAAATCCAAATCCGCCGACTGGTTAAATACAATTTGATTGGTGTTTACTTCTAGCTCGCAAACTTGATTTAAGGAAAAATGCATGTAGTTTAAAATTCTCCATATAACGCATCGAACTTTCATTAATTTCCATGCCACATTTCTTCAAGTTTGGTATTCGCTTTCATGGTAGGTAGTATGAAAAGTAAAAAATCATGTCATTTTAAGTGATTATGTTGTCAGTAAACTAAAGTTACGATGCTAAAATAAGCGAGCGTCAAACATGCAAATTAATAAAATTACCTAATGAAATAATTCTAATGAAAATAATGTATTGATCAAGATAAAAGACAATTTAAAAATATTATATTTAATAAGATTCATAAGTTAAAAGATAAAATAATACAACAATAGTTGCAGAGTGAAATAATGACGGATGTCATTTTGGATTAATTTTAAAATAGTGGTAGATATGTAAACCAAATTTAGCACAATAGTCTTATTATTTTCAAACGTTTGGTCTGACATTCGCACGCTTGTCTAATGAATCGCCAGTAGTTATTTTTGAGATCAACAGGTCAAAACGATAAATAAAATGACTTAACTATATTTCTTACTTGCATTATTATTTTGTCTAAATTTTGGTGTGTCGAGTTTTAGCCTTAGGAAACTACGCGAGAATGAAAACCAAAGATATTAAAACCAATTGTTGACCAAAACAATCAATGCTTTCTTGGTGATTGATAACAGCTAATTAAATTACCGTTTGTGAGCTTGAGATAAACACCAGTCTCATTTTATCTGAACACTCGCAAGACTAAACAAGCCTACTGTTGCATTACCAACTTCCATAGGCAAGTATGTATTAGGTGTTGTGAACCTAGTAACAAATTAGTTCAGT
>JAQBSW010007517.1:0-40380 GCA_029291075.1 Eudiplozoon nipponicum | reverse complement strand
TATATAATTTTGGGTTTTCACCGATTGCGCAGTGGCAAATCAATTGAAAACCCAGAATGTATATATATGTATGATTGTATAGCGATGATTAGTATTCACGAAATAAATGGCCTTTATCCACTTTGTTATTAATGTGTTCTTTCTTCCCAATTAGAAATATACTGTGTAATATTAAAAGGCATGGACATTATAAATATATGCATATAACGTGATACAGTAAAAGCCACAAGGAAGCTTTGTTGCCAATGTTGACTTGGCCATAAAGGTGTTGTATATACGTTTATTATGGTTATATGGCAGTGAAACTGTAGTTACTAACGGCTTTTGTATTGCTGTGCATGATGATGATGGTAATGATGATAAAGCGACCGAATTCTCGAATATTACTATCCGGCGAAAAGATTGCCTGCCTACCAATCTTGTTATTTCAGCCCTCCACCGTAGTTGGTTCTGTCGTTCGACAAGAAGAATTGGAACTTGAGTTATACCGACCGTCTCGGAGTTGTTTAGCATTAGAATAATAGATTTACACTGCTTGAGAACAGTTTATAGCGTTTTGAAGCTAATTTTCTTTGTCTGTCATAAAAAGAACAACTTCAGCGGATTCGGGGTCGACAAGTTGACCTCCACCATAACCACCGCTGATTTTCACTAGGTTGGTTGTTGCGGTGACCTCATCAAAAACGGCATCCACAGCATAATTAAAGATGGTGGAAAAAATTCATTTTTTTATCAAACACCGGAGCCAATCGCAAAATATCCTCAAAGAAATTTACTAGTAAGAATACAGGCCGGGTAGTCATTATGACTGGCTACGAGCAATCTAACAATGTTCACCGAACGCCATTATTAAGCAAAGCGTATCAGAATGGATGAGCAGATGCTGCTACTGTTGGTGCAAATCAATATTGCGACCGAGTACATAACTTTGGTCCACGCAAACCATTCCCGCTTAAGATGCTTCATGGAATGGCTCTTCCCCAGCCCATTTTGAGATTAACAGAACTGGTGCAACACAGAGGAAATGGGTAGCACGGTATTTAACATATGCTCCTGTGACATCTTTTTTGAGGATATGCATCACAACAGAATCATTCTTCCCCTTTTGAGACTGATTTCTCCCTCCAAATTGCAGTGATGCACTTTTGCTCAGATCCTTCTAAATCTATATTCCACCGAGCATGGCGAATTGATTGACTCCGGCGGCTTTGCTTTCCCTCATGCGACCGAAAATCTGCATTTCATCAAATGTAGGTGCTTCGGTGTTCATGTTTTTTATAGTTTTTGACGGATAACTTCATCGTAAAAACGCCGTTTGCAAAATGTGATGGATTGTTGAGTTATGGAAAGTTGCCAGCGCCTGTACTCTTTTAGTATAACAACAACTGCTGATATGTCGGATCTACAAGTGTAGCTTAAATAAATTGATAAACCCGTGTCGTTATTCATTTGCCGTGCTAATGCCAGCACAGTCTGAAAATCTTACACAACGAGGACGAGTTCTCATAGTTTCACAGTAGATGTCGCGTTTTGAAGAGATTTCGTGTTATTAGAGATCGCAGACAAGTTCTCAGGTTTTGTAATGGGAAGACAAGCCAAAGGCATGTAGCTTCAAAAATGACCTAGCTGAGTTATGGGCGTTCCTGAAGGCATCTGCACACTTTTATTCGTTTTAAGTACACGGATATTTGCAAGCTATTTCTGACGCTTAGAAAACCGGTCATATTTGTCGGTTGAACCAGTAGAACACTTGTTATATGCTCATGCACCTTGAACAAAAGACAACCATTGTAGGCTTACCGTACTGTATTCAAGCTGCATAGTATTGCACATCACCATCCTGTTTGCATGCGTTTTATCGCTATGCATTGTGACAATATGTTATTTATGGTATTAGAAAATCGAGTTCAACAAACGAGGTTAGACTAAAGGAAGATTGTAGAGTATGATACCGCTGTCACAATTATTTTAAGCCAGGAGTAATCTTTTTACGCCCCCGATTCTAGCGCAATATTAATATATATATATATATATATATATATATATATATATATATATATATATATATATATATATATATATATATATAGTATTCATTGTACCCTTCCTGTAGTAAAAACAAAAGAAATTTATCAGGGATATAAGAAAATTTCTTTCAGATGAAAGTTCTTCAAATACACTAATGAATATATTCTTTTATATATAAAATTAAAGTCTAGATAGAAATCATGTCATGTGAGAGAGTGTGCAAGCTCGAAACCATATTCACATATTTATGTCTTGTTTTGCTTTACAATTTATATATAAAGATATGTTCATTAGTAGATATTTGAGAAGACTTTGCGAAAGAAAATTTTCTTATATCTGATAATATTTCTTTTTGTTTTTGTAATACAAAGAAGGGTACAATGAATTTTATTAAAGCTCGTACTTCAAAAGAATATATATATATATATATATATATATATATATATATATATATATATATATATATATATATATATATAAAACCCTGGCCCATTATGTACATACATTTGCATTAGAAACCAAGAATTATATAGTGTAGAAATGGTAATTCATTCAGTAGACCGGTTTCGTCCTTATTGGGAACTCATTACGTACTGTTCAGAATTCGCCGCGTAATGAGTTCTCAATCAAAATGAAAACAGTCTACTGAATGAATTGCCTTTTCTAAACTATAAAATGCTTGGCTTATATTGAAAAGTGTATGCATATAATATGTCAGGTATTTATGTCAAGAACGCAACCTTGATTAAAGTAAATTTTATAACCGCCCGTGCAACCAATGTTCATTCAATCTTGATATAGTTTGGCGTTTACATCGTCCGTAATCTATAAGATGTTGTAACGCTGCAGATGGCTGGATAGCAAATCAGGTAGATGTGAAAAGAAGTCATCATTGTTTATTAGCAGAATATCTGTGAGTTTACGCGCACACATTAAGGACTCCGAGAACCAGATTTCCTGTGCGAGAATTAGCATAAGCTAAATGAGATTTTATAGCTAACCAATCAAGTATAGCGTTTTGCTGCAACTCTGGATAATGGAAAGGGAACACCATACCGGACTAGATCACTCTTGCATTGGAATAGCAGAAGAAACGCATTATTCTGCCAAATAATTCCGAACGAGGTATTTTGGCGTGTTTGAAGTATCACCGGTGTTATAATATTAAGCACAGTATATACTGCGATTTTGATGTTCAGCGACCGTAAAATACTGACTAGCTCGCGAGGCAGTGGCCGCCAGGCAATATATATTTGGGTTTAAGCGACACAAAAGGCCTCTGGAAGTCCACCGTGCGAATGATTACATGTTATGTAGTCCAGGACAAAAGTGGTAGCCTGTGCCAGTCGCCTTCTATTTTATCCGTGAAACTCGCGCATGTCAGCGCAGCTTGTTATGACTTTTATCGTCTGAAGGGTGAAGCCCATCAGGAACTAACCTACATTTTATTGAAGGCTATACGCCAACATTCTCTGTTTGCTCTCCGACAGTTTCGCAAAATATTGGCCCTTCTCCAAACTCGCATCATGAGCCTTAAGCTAACGAGGCTTCAATTTCTGGCTAATCTGCAGTAGCCTTGTATTAGGTCAGCTAGAAGTTTGCTGTGTGGCGAAATACACCTTTTTTAAACGCCTATCTAGCAGAGTAACTGATTGGTTAATAAATTTAATGTACATTTGTATGCTTCATTTTTAAACGCCGACTGCAATTAAACTGTTGAACTGGAACTGCCTATTTAACATTGGTCTCTATGCATACCTATACGCTCCTTTCAACCACTAACTGAGAATTGCCTTAATGTATACAAATCTGCGTACTTATTGATTTTGGTCACCCAGAAACTGTTCAGTTATATTTTCTGCTTAACTACTGATGTAATGTATATTTTGTGCCTTATTTTTCATCGTCGCATTATAAACGGTATAGAGGCTAGTTAGGCTTTCCTTTTTGAATATTGGACTTCAAGATTATATTGTATTTTCTTGTTTTTAAATTTATTCTTCGATTATTAATGGAGAGATGGAGTGGGAGAGTTTTGTATAGAATATTTGTTATGTTCCTACACGTGAACTCTTATTTTGCATGCTACAATTATAATTTTTCCTATGACCACCGTTTATTGAGATTTATTTTTGTGAATAAATATAGGATAAGGCGATATGGGCCGACACTGCTTCATGAATTTTCAGTATCTCAATTCTATTATTAAAGCTGTTAATTGCTTTTCTCGACTTATTCATGGGAACTGAATCAGTCGTTCCAGCCGTAATTTGTTAAGTGTACTAGTGCTAGAAGGGAATGCACATACTGTAGGCAAGTCAGACTAGGAGGGTGATGGAACACTTTTGTATGGATCAACAGACATTGGACATTACAGGCTTGTTTTTGCTTATCCTTCCTGAGATGTTCAGTAGATAAGACGACTTATCCTGCCTCTCAGCTAATGCAGTATAGAGTAATTGCTAGTTGTAGTTATCATTGATTATTTTGGTTATAGAACAACAAATCGCCTATCCCAAGTTAAAATGGATGATTGGTATAAGGCAGTCTGCTCTTAGATGGCCTGCCGGCGTGTGCCGCATGCCTGGTGGTTTAATTTAAGTTTTCCTCTTAGATAGTCCACCGACCAAGGCTTACAAGCACCACCTGCCCATAATAACTGTAATTACTTAAAAGCGCCAGATTTCGCCTTCGTTACCTTTTTTGTAAGTTCATGCACTTACCCCACACGCAGGCCAGATACCGGAATGTGAGACAATCACTATAAGTGTATTAGCAGTGTCAAAAAAGCAACCCTGACACCGCCTTATGGCTGTGCCAACTATTATTCTATGAATCAAAATAATCAACTGTTTAAAATGCCATTCGATTCGATCCTTAACGTAAAATGGTTATATAACATGGTTATAACATTCTAGTATTCGCCGATGATTTGATCTGCAAACTAAATGAGGCCTGCGCTTAAAACTGCTTTATAAAGATTTTTTATGGCAGAAAAAACAGCAGCACTGGCGTTAGGCTTTTCTATCTGTCTCTTAGCCTTAATCTGATCGTAGGTAACTCTGCTGTCTAGCGCTAATAGAGCAGCTAAGCACACGGCATAGCGACTTTAATCATGCAGATGCGATACTGCGCCATCTTAATCAAATCGACCGTATTCTGCTAAAAATGCATCCTTTTCATTCTGCGCAAGAAGCCATGGTGCACTACGGTTTCTCCCCTAGTTAAATCAATAAATGTGATAACAATGGTCAGTTTGCCGTCGTACTCTGATGATGATCATGGAAGGTCGAAACGCGTCAGTGTGTTGCGGCTGGCGGTAGTTTTGTTATGTTGTTCGACGACTGGTTAAATACAATGGGATTGGTGTTTACTTCAAGCTCGCAAACTTGATTTAAAGAAATGTGATAACAATCCAATCAGTCGTCAGCCTCCGACTAAAATTCCGCTTCATTCGGCCGTCCATTTTCCGTACGAATAGGCGTGCACTGAAAACGGACGAAAATGTGCACAAGGCTTCCGGGACGCCTCTTCTTCCGCTGAGTAGTTTCTAACTACAAGCCATGCCTTGCAAAACAGCTTTTTGCGACGCTTTGACGGGACAGGCTGAGAAGACCTCGGTGTTTGTCCGAATAATGAAAACTCAACACCTGTTTAAAAACGTGTTTTGCTTCGTAGATATATAAAAGAGGCAGTGATTGCTGCAAAACTTATAAGAGATTTCACATAGACTTGCAAATTGAACCGGGAGTTGTTGGTTGGCCATGCAGCAGATAAAGGCCAACATTGTATAATTATTGCTAATGATTTGATTGCCGAGTGGTGAGGGGACACCACTTGTACCAAATTCCCAAGAAACTCCAATTGGAGCCGGCTTATCCTCTATAAGGAGTCAGCCGCAGTAAAGTAAAAGTTTAAAATGATTTGGATGCATCATAGAGACCAAACCTTTTCTAGGTAACTGTGCAGAGCCGACGCATTAGATTTGAGCTCTTTGCAACGATCTACATGCGCCTGTTGCTCGTTAACCATTACCCTGAATCTCAATCTCCCGCAGAATGATTAGCGACGAGGTGACGTCTGGGTATTACTACGAGCCTGCTATCGTAATTTATATTTTCTATGGAGTGGCGAAGCTATTCCGTCGCATGAGTGAACTCGGAATTCCATGATTATCCTTATTTTCTAATTACGAAGGGATTGGCGTTGATAGAGAAGCAGCATGAGCTTAAGGTGCCAATTTGGAGAGAACTCTTCCTACCTGAGTAAAAGAGTGCTTTTGTGATACCCATCCATGAAAGATGTTTCATTAAAACTCCGGGACCATTGTTGTGGTTACAGTTCTATCTGGACTGCATTTAAAGAGGCAACTACTATTTGGATCCGAAAAATTGCCGAAAAGCAAACAGGTCGAACTAAGCTAACTCAGAAAGTGTTTGGACTGGAAATGCAATACGTAGGCGAAAATCAGGCAAAACTTTACCTTCCCAAGTGGTGTCACCGGAATCAGCAGCCTCCGCCGTTGCTTTTCTTGACTACAAGCCTCTTTAGACTAGGCGGCACGCAAGATATAATGCTTAATGATGGTGTTTTGCCAAAATTTGTTTGTCATCTTGAAGCTTGTTATGATGACTCATTGATTTGTACCTGAAGTAGCAGTTTGATATTTCTGAACTCTTTCAGATTAGCTCAAGTGTTCAACTGAGTAAACATCATTATTCAAGCATTTTTCCATTATTTCGTTAATTGAATCTCTTCTGAGTTTACACTGGCATTGCTAGAAGTATGGATCTAGTGTAATAGCCGTCTCGTTGTCGTCGATTAACCTGACGATGCTGTTTCATTACCTGGAAAAAATGACTAGATTCAAAAATCATTTACTGTAATCAGAATGTCTTCATCTGATACGGTGTAAATCTAATCTGTGGACAATTCTCTTCTAAGTCTTTGATTGTGCTGAGTGCTTAGCAGCTGCTTTTCATTGACAAATTCATGTACCTGGATAAATGGATTTATTCATTCTTCGATGATAATTGGTGTTATGAGTCACTAATCAGAAGCCAAACTAACGAGCCGTCAAGTTCTGCCTGACCGCATATTAATTTGCTATTGCCGTTGAATCTCACTAAGTCATGCCCGGCGCCTTAGGCGAGACACTTTTGTATAGGAAAAGTTGCACTACTTGCCTGTCAGGCTTGAGAAATGGGTACTGATCTGAGGGATGTATAACACTCGCTACAGAAGTGTATGCTTTGCGACACCGGTAACTTTTCAAGTCACACTAGACAAATGTAATAGAGATGAACACTTGTCCTATTATGTCATCATCATCATGTCCAGCCACACAAAAGTCAAGTGACTAATGTTTCACTGCCATATAACCATAAGGAGTGGAAAAAAAGTATATAAATGAATTTAGATAAATTATTATTGAGATTTACGAGAGAGGGAGAGGGGTAGAGAGAGAAGGAAAACCTTGCGACTATGAGTAAATTTATCAGGATAACTCACAGAAATGAGGCAAACTAAACCTCTCCACAACACCATTATAGCCAAGTTAGCATTCGGGCAAGGCGACATCAGCAACACAGCTTCCTTGCGGATTTCACCGTATCACGTCATAAACAAACCAAACCTCGCAGCTAACTTCGCCCTACTAAGAAAAGAAAGTTACGCAGATGATTCTACTAGGCATCTGCAACAAGATCGCCACTGAGCTCGATTCGATGCCATATCGCTAAGGGTTTCTAACCAAGAAATATGATGGGCCCCATTCTGGCAGACGTGTGGGTCCTATACTACGCAATTTAAATGTAAGTGCCTTTAATTGCTTCTGCCATGTCAAAATCTGCCAACCTTGTTTTTTACGCCAATTTGGTGCTGGATGAGAGAACAGAGCTCTATTGGGCAATCGAATTGAGGGCATACGCAAAACGTGACCGAGCCAACGAAGTTGATGGAGCCTTATTTGTTCTTCTAACGACGAGCACTTATCAGATCCAACAATAAGTCTACGGATATCCACGTTAGTTAATCTTTGTTGGTAACCAACATGTGCTATACTTCTCAAACAACGATGATGGAATGCCTGTAATCGTCTCAAATCATCAACTCTAAGAGGCCAAGTTTCACTAGCGTATAGTAAGTCTGCGCGTACAGATGCATTGTAAACACAACCTTTAAGGCAAAGTGAAATATTAGCGTTTCTTCTTAAATGACGAAGGTTCGAGAAAGCTACTCTAGCTTTCGCGATCCGTATTCTCACCTCGTCAGACATATTGCCTACGTTATTGATAGAGCTCCCAAGATATGTAAACCTGTCAACTATGTCAAGATCTTCATTCTGCAATCGCAACGTTGGAGTGAGTGGTGGGTGATCCTGTAACAGTATCTTACATTTGGAGGGTGCGAATTTCATACCGAAAGACGGAACAACGTCTGTTAACCTCTTATGTGCTTACTTTTGTCAGTATAAAATAAGCATCGCATGATGTTAAAAAGACAATTCATCCTTATTGGGAACTCATCACGTACTAGCCGTAATTTGCCGAGGTCGTGGTACGAACCGTGGCACGTCTGCTTCGGAATCTGGTGCTCTAACCACTGAGCCATCCCGCCGCACACTACACTGCACACAATTTTCAGTTCTAGGCTTACTAACGTTTGTTGGGTAGCCCTTCCTTTATGTGGAGCCTATGTGGCATCTTTTACTATTAACTGAACATTGGGTTCACCGCTCGTGCAACCAATGTTCACTTTGTCATAATAGAAATACACCCCAATTTTAATTCTGATATCGCAATGCTGCATAACAATAAAACTCATAATTACTTATGGCCAATAATTGATCTTTAAATTGCCTAATCCTAGTAGGTAAATTTTTGTTTCATGTTTGTACAACAAAAAAACAAGGCCGATATTTTTTCTTTACACCAAAGTAGCAGGCGAAAAGGCGAAAATCTGTGTGCATTTAAAATCATGAAAGGCCTTCCTTTGGTGCCTGGTGGATTCTGCTTTATCGATTTAATGCTGCTTCATTTTTTCTTATTACAAAATATTAATGAGTAAAGAATTCTAAAATTATTAATAGATTTGGAAATTATATTGCAGCTTCATCGTGTATTATTTAAAGCTTGTAGTTTAACACAACTGAATTAATATTTCTGTAAATAAAGTTTGAGAGCGTAAACTTAAGACCAATCCCATTGCATTTCACCAGTCGTCGAACAACATAGGAAAACATAGTTTTACTATATAACAGTTATATACCGTTTGTTGCGGAGAGCTAATATATATGCAAGTATGTATTAGGTTTTGCGAACCTAGTAACAAATTATTTCAGTTGTGACCAGAAGGATAAACCAAAGGCAGCATGAACGGAAAGTACAATCTCATGCACATTCGTTTTGTGCTTACTGGCGACTCATCAGTAGGAGCCGATATTACGCCCTTTACGAATTATATATTTGTGTGAGGAATGTGGGATAATAGGACGGTACAATCTCCTAGACGAATGTGTAAACCTGCAATAGTGAAGCTAACATCATATAAAGTCTTCGACAATGCGACTTCAACGCTAACTCACACTATATAATATATATACCGAGTCTGTAAATGATACTAACACTATGATTGCCGAGTCGGTACATGGTATCAACATGATGGATATCAATGTATGCTATAGTTCACCGAAATTGAGAATTACAGCAATTGCTGAACACCTGTTATTCCTGTAAATCCATACAATCTGGCCTTGATCGATACCAGTTATCATATTTCGCGGTAAGCATGACATCATTCAACTCAATATATAACAGGTAGATACTGTTTATCCTTCTGGTCACAACTGAACTAATAGTTTTTTCTGTTGTTCGACTACTGGTTAATTACAATGGGATTGGTGTTTATTTCAAGCTTGAAAACTTGATTTTCAGAATTCTTACCACCACCCGCACAATCAATGATTTTTTTGTATTAAAATTTATTTATATGTAGCTTGCAACTTTGAATTAAATAATTGCTATCACTATCCGTGCGTGTACTGATTGTTCAGTTTTAACAATTGAGTGATGCTTTGTAATATTTTCATACTCACTGAAACAACCATGCTAAAACTACATGTAAAAAATGCATTATTATTATTTAGTGGATTGAACGTGAGACTAGTCAATTGGCAATAAATGATTCTACAGCCGTTGCAAACAGCTACGGAGCGGTCTTTCCAACTCGACACTCGTCTGTTGTACCACCAAGCGTGCTGTCCTCACTGCATCGAGACTCCGGTATGGAAACGTTTTATTCTATCAATTTACTTCTAATTTTATTACTGCTTTTGGTCTCGCACGTTGATTTTAAGAGTAGTTCGTGTTCTACTCATATCAGCACATTAGGCGTTCAGTACCTACGAATGCTTGCCTTGCGCGAATGCTAACTTGTCCATAATTGTGTTGTGGAGAGGTTTAGTTTGCCTCATTTCTGTGAGTTATCCTGATAAATTTACTTGTAGTAGCAATGTATTCCTTCTCTCTCTGCCTCTCTCTCTCTCGTAAATCTCACTAATATTTTTTCTAACTTCACTCCTTATGGTTATATGGCAGTGAAACATTAGTCACTTTTGCAAGTATGTATTAGGTTTTGCGAACCTAGTAACAAATTAGTTCAGTTTTGACCAGAAGAATAAACCAAAGGCAGCATGAACGGAAAGTATAATCTCATGCACATTCGTTTCGTGCTTACTGGCGACTCATCAGTAGGAGCCGGTATTACGCCCTTTAACCACTATATATTAGGTAGAAGAATGTGGAATAATAGAACGGACATGATGATGATGACCTACGAAATGCCCCGCCTTCATTCCATCTATTAGTTTTTTTTTTAAATTTTGTATGTTGCGCTGTGTGATCATCACATTTACAGTATCCCTGGTGTTCATTCGTGGGTGGTAAATTTGCAATATCGGATCCGCAAAGATCCGATGGATCCTCATGTTCAAGTACGCGCTGAGTTCGTCTTCGTAGGGACTGGATGCTGATTTGTCCCCTCACTTCGAAGCCTCCGCATCATTCGTACCAATCACTGGAAACGAGATACGATCTAATCTTGGTTGCCTGGCAACGTTTCGGTATCTCATTTATAGTACCTTCATCAGGTTTCTAATAAACATTTGCTTAAATCGACACCCGGCCACAACGAAGACGAACTCAACGCGTACCTGGAAATGGGGATCAATCGGATCTTTGCGGAACTGATAATGCAAATCTACCACCCACGCAAGATAACCGTGGATACTTTAAATATTAATTATTAATATTCAGAGCTGGTTTCAAACTAGGAGTCGTAGTTAATAATGTCGCTGTCACTTGTTATTCGCTTTGTTTTACCAGGCCCAAGGTGATTAATATTTTCAATATGACGAAAAAAAACATTGAAATTACTTCAGAACGTCTCTTAAATGTGCCATTTTATAATCTGATTCATAAATATGTGTTTTTAATTAAACAACTCGTCGATGTCAAACAGCTCTTAATCGTGAATTTAACAATGTTTGAAACCCTATTTTGATTGGCTAAGAGAACAATTGACATTAATCCAATGAGCAGTAGAATCATCATGGTCATTGAAACGTATGCTTCTCTGGCGTTTAACTACTGGCATCGTTGATATTTATGTGTTGGCCGTTATATCACACTAGGTCGTCAATTCCTAGCAATAATATCTTGTGATTTGTCACAGAATTGGCTAAGTGGAAAAGTAAACTAGGAACCCCTAACACCCAAGTTGAAAACCAAGTTACAATGTATTCTAATAAAATTCTGTTGCAGATGAAATTGGAGTAATCCTCATCATAATTAAAAATTACGCTTTGTCGTTTCATGTCTGCTAAAAATGAAAATAAATTGAATCAATAATGATTGAAGAATGGACGGATCTAGCCTAGATGGAAAGACCTTCATCCATTAATCACACATTGTCCACAGACCTCCGTATAACGCATTCCAAAAATCATTGGTTTCAAGGTAAGGCGTCGTCGGCAATGGAGATTTCTTGCGGTTTTCATCGCGTCACTTCGTATTATGGCCACACCTCACTGATACTAGAGAAACCAATTCGGAGTATGACTTCTGAAAGTTGAAAATAAATCGCCATTGAGCTCAGTTTCGTGCCATATCGTGTAAGGTTTGTATCTCGTAGATATTAGGAGCATTTGGATACCTTGTGGCGAAACAGGTAAAATACTACTCAACTTGATTGTGTTTGACTTCAACTACTGAAGCAGAAACATTTGACTTTGTTGAACAACGAACAGCTACGGGTCATCAATGAATTAGTCCAACTGGATGTCTAAATGAAAACTAACGGGTCGTCCTCTGCCGTGATTGCCAAATCAAAACTGTTCACCTTGCATTTTATGCTAATCTGGTGCTGGTCAAGTAAATTATGCCCTGTTGGATATACCGAATTGGGCTCACAAAGAAACTGCAAGATTTCCCGCGTCTTTTGAATTATTTATTTGAGTATCATAAAACAAGGAAGCTGTATTGCTGTCTTTTTCATTATTTTATCCTTAAGTTTTGTTGTGATGATCCCATATTTCACGTGTATTGACGACAACCGAGCTTTTGTCGCTCGAGGTACTGTTCTTCTGACAATTTCAACTAGTAGATCGGCTTCAAAGGGAAAGTTAGGCGTTATTTTTTGTGGTCTTTTGCTTTCATCTAGAATTATCACGAATTTATTAATTTGCCTTTTAATTTTGTTCCCTATGCCCGTGAGCATGACCATTATTCTTTAACGCCTTGCGAAGCAGTTTTATCTATAGTCTTGTGTTATTCGTGGTTTCCGCAAGGTAAGTGCTTGGCCGATGTTGCCTTGCCTTTAAGCTGACTTGACCATAACAGTGCTATTGAGACGTTTTGCTTGCCTTATTTACGTGTATTATCTAAGTAATTATCGTAATATTAACTAGACTGCCTTCTCATATATCAATCTCCTTTATTAATTTCTGATTTTGTCCACATTATTATTAATTCTCATTTTCCGTTTAAATTTTAATTTAATTTTATTTATTTTACTTCTCATGACTATAAAGTTATGAAGTATCAGCTGCTAACGACTTTTGTATTGCTGTTCGTGATGATGATGTTGTTGATGATGATTTCTTATGCATCGTCAACGTATTGAACGCAATTATGAGCTCCAGTGATAAACTATTTTTATCCGTTGTTTCTATGTGGTTCATGTATATGTTTGCTATGACCGGTCCAAGAGGAATAACTATGCCTGTGCCTTCAACTTGTCTGTAAGAGACTCGATGGAATAAAAATTTACGTTGGATGTGCACAGGTAACGAAGCTCCTTTATTTCTTCCACTTCTATAACTGTTCCCGTTAATGATGGTCGCAGGTATTCCCAAAGACTATTGAGCTTTATTTAACGGAATACTAGTATATAAATATTGTGTCTAGATATAAACTTTTTCTCTCCCCCTTAACTCTAGCTTGTTAATGCTTTCAATAAATTGTAAGTTATCAAGGTAATTCAATTTCTCTTTCATAATCGATTATGTAATCTGGCTGCTCCTTGTTGCGAAGAGTCAACCATAGATTATATTGATCTGAAAGTAGGAAGATTATTGTGTCTGTCCATTTTGTGAACCTTTGGCAACCCATATAATATTGGTGGTGTTGAAGCTACTGGCTTTGCAGGTTTTCATTATGTAACGCATAAGTATTTTTCTCTGTTGAAAATTGCCTGCTTAGCTTTGACTATTTAAATAATTTTGTTTAGGACTTTAATTATGGCATATTAAAATTTTTCTGTGGCATCGAATTTTACCTCTTTGCATTAAAATTTATATTGTAATTAAAACTTCGTAGAATTGCTGGAGCATAGTAAGTCGAATTCAGTTTCACTATACCTGTGTTCCTTTGTCTAGCCTCGTTGTAGCTAATTTGTTTCTGCAATAAGACTTCTAGGAGCCAGTTTGTTGGCTTTGAATGTGCGCACATATTGCCCATATTCACTTTGCAGCTCCAATCCAATGTGAGAATTGTCATTATTCTCAGTTAAACAAACATCGTTTGCGCGGGCGGTAATAACATTTACTATAATCATCTATTTAGACACAAATTTCCAACTAACCATCCCAAATCTGTCATAACTGAACAGAAACCACTCTAGATGGAGAAGTTGTATTGAAATGAACATTTATATATTTGAACGAACATTGATTGCGCGGGTAGTGATAAAATTTACTATATTCAAGGTTGCGAGCTTGATATAAACAACTGACCCATTAAGTACATACATTTGTCAGTATAAACTAAGAATTTTATAGTGTAGAAAAGGCAATTCATCCCGCGCAACTTATGTGCGTTTAATTATATGTGTTCATTTCAATACCACTTCCCCATGTAGTGTGGTGTCCGTTCAGTAATGACAGATTGGGGATGTTTAGTTGAAAATTTTGGTCTAATTAGATGCCATATGAGTTCCACCTAAAAGGGAAAAGACTAACCGAAATACATTAGTTAGTGATATGACAGAAAATTTCTGTGTAGTATGCGGCAGGATAGCTCAGTGGTTAGAGCACCAGATTCCGAAGACGTGCCCAGGTTCGAGCCCTGTTCGCGGCAAATTCTGGCCAGTCCGTGATAAGATTCCTATAAGGACGAAACCGGTCTACTGGATGAATTGCCTTTTCTACACTATACAATTCTTAGCTTATGCTGACAAATTTATGTACTTAACCTTGATTATAGTAAAATTATCAGTTTTTTGTGCTTGGTTTCATCTTAAAGGAAGCATTACATCGGTGTTTGTATATGTATTTCCTCACGCTTATTTATTTGATTTTTTGTTAAAAAATCTGTCGGTCTAAGAAAGGGTACTTCATTTTTATACTCTGTTAAATTTATTTCCGTGTAATTAAAATGACTTTTTCTTGATTTTCTGGTAACTTAGTGGCCTTGAAAAACCTAATGATATACATATTGGAAATGAATTTAACACATTTAAAACGTTTGTTGTTAGTTCGACTTATAATTGAAAGACGCCAACATAAATGAGGTCTAAACGTTGACTTTGAATCCTTTTTAACGAGAATGACATAAGAGATTGAAGAAGCATTTGCATAAGGTATTAGCTGCATTATTTTCCAAATTATTCGTGCAACAGGTAGGAAAAAAATATTACATATGAAACTATAAATGAAAGTAACAAACGTAATTACCGATAAAATAAATCGTATTGATATGTGGGCTGGACACATAAAAATCAATATTGGGGTTAAGATCCCCGAAAGTTTGCCGGTATCAACAGTGTAGAATGCTAACTTCCAAACCCCATCATAGTTAGAAATACGGAATGCAAGCATAACTCTTAAACGCTGCAAAGCTGAAGGCCCCGTTGATTTGTTTCCGAGCTTATTTAAAGATAGTGACGGCGACATGTTTATCGCCGTACCACAATAGCCGTCTTTCTAGACTTCAAAGGCGTGTTTAATTCGGTGGATCGCAATATTCTGTCGAAATTGTTAGGCCTATCAAGTCTGTAAATCTTACGTGCGCTCTCTACACATACGTTTGGTCATGTTAACGTCTACAACGTAGTGCCCTACAACTTTACCACCAGCAGTGGTGTTCGTCAAGGCTGCCCACTTTCCCCATTTTGTTTAATTTTGTAATAGATGCTGTTATCTACAAAATTCCTCAATATTTTCAGGAGACAAAGTAAAGAAATGAACTTAGTTGATAGGTTTACATATCTTGGCAGCTCTTTCAATTAATAGAGTCACATGATAGACGGGATGTGTATGAGAACTACGAATGCTCGGGTAAATTGCTCCAACCATCGATATCTATGAAGAAATGTGTGTATGTAGCTTTCTTAAAGGGCTTGTGTGCAATGCATTTGGAGTGCGGTTTTATGTTGCGCTTTTAAGACTTGGCTTCTGTCAATTCATGATTTTTGGCGCTTAGAGGCATTCGACCACCGTTGTTTGAGAAGCATTGAACATGAAGGTCACCACCAACAAATAACCAACGCTGACATCTATATATGAGTATAAATGATCATGGGTTGGGCGGACGGTGATAATTAACTAAATCAAAGTTGTGATCTTTATATACACTCCAACTCCATTATATATATATATATATATCACTATAAACTATGTATTGTATGATGTAGAAAAAGTACTTCTTCCAGTAGACCGGTATCGTTCCTATTAAGAACTCTTCAAGTCCTGTCCAGAATTTTGCCACGGATAGCGCACGTTTGCTTCGAGATATGTAACTATCCAGTGCGCCATCCTGCCTCATCGGATCGACCAACAAGTGCCTCTCGTTAGAAAAACAAATAAGACCCAAGCAACTGCATTGGTCACGCTCCCTCAGTTTGATTACCTAACATTATTCTATCACACGGCGCCAGATTGGCGTAATAAATTAAATGGATAAATTTTGACATGGCAGAAATGGCAATAGTTCACTACATTCAAATTGAGTAGTTCATTACCCGCTCTTCCGCCGGGATGAGGTCTACGTGCGCATCATAGTTCTTGATTGTGAACCCTGCACGATATGGCATCGAGTCGAACTGTGTGGCGATCGTGTTGCAGATTTCTTGTAGTATCAGCTTCATAATTTTATTTTCTTAGTTGGACAGAGTTAGCTACGAAGATTGGTTGTGTTAATGATGTAACAGTGAAAGAAGCATGGAAGCTGTACTGCCGATGTTGCCTCGCCTTAAAGTCGACTTCGCCATAATGATGTATAGAGGTTTATTTTGTTTCATTTCTGTGAATTGTCTAGGTAAATATAAATGTATTAACTAGATATCCGTCATAATTTCTTTTATTTTTTATTTCAGCCTATTATTTTCATGATTCAATTTATTTCTATTCTCATGGGTTTATGCCAGTGAAGTCTAAATTTGTAATGACTTTTTGTCGCTGTCCGTGCTGATGATTATGATAAAGATTAGAACATTGTATTGCATTTAGCGCTAGTTTTTAATTTCTCTTCTTCTGGCACTTTCAGTAATCCATGCGACTTAAATAATCAATTCGAATTTCATTCAATATAAAATCAAATTTCGATTCTATAGATAAACATTTCATTTTTTATTAGTCGGCTTTTACTTATACTTAGATGGCATTCTGTAGAATACGCCGATGTATATTCTCCTAGTGATGATGATGTTTACATTTACAACGCCTAATTCCGTATTTAGGCATCGCTTCCTTATTTAGACAATTTGCCTAAGAAAGTACGTTACATATATTCAATTTATCTGCACCAATATGCTATATATTAATTCGTGATATATCGAAAACATGTTTGATTTCAGCGATACCAATTAAATATTCTATGTTTTAACAATATAAGAGAAAGAACAACGGTAAGCCATGAGTTAATATTTATTAATAAATATCATTTCTACCAGTATCACCTGTCAATATTCTTGATTCAGTAATCCTAATTTCGTTTATTCAATCATAACCGTATATCTGTCGTAACCAATCACACTTCGGGTATGTCTATCTTTAAATTTCGCAATGTACATTTCTTTCTCGTAACACAATATGATGTGTCATCAACTTCATTTTAAATGTCTGGAATGCCTTCGCGAGCTATATTTAAAGGAGATAAATGTTATCTCTATGCTTACCATTTTTATTTACATGTATTTCGTCGAATAAATTAATCAATCATTAAGAGGAACATTTACAGAAGTAGATGACATAAAGGAACTTCTTTTCCTGTGCACATCCAACGTTAAATTATTATTTTAAGTGCTGAAGCTCCTGCACAAGAATAGGTTATTTATGTATATGTAATACTTACAGGTCATTTTGTCCGTAATAATATTTTGTTTTATACAAGGCACATTCGCGGTAAATGTTTTTACTTTTGAAGCAATTGCGATTAATTAGCTTAATTATTGCTCAAACATGTAAGAAGAAGTCAATCTGGATTCGAATAGAAATTTCACCAAAATGCCTTCAAAAGATAGAGACCTGTTTTAAAGTTGACAAACTCTGCATTTACGTACGCGTCATATGATTCTATTAAGAAGGCGTCTGCATTTCGATATTGCAAGACAGATATGGTTCGCATGTGTTGGACTACGACCAATCTTCGATTGTGACTGAATATCTAACAAAGGCTGAATTCCAGTTGGTTTGCTCCTTGAAGATATTTCGACAGCCATTGGCGGCTGCGTTTTTCAATTCGCCCATCATCACAAATTTAAATAAAACTGACTAATGAATAATGCGCTATATTTACTCTAGCCATATCATTTATACTTCAGATTGACCTTCCACTATAAAGTTGCGTGCAACGTGTGTGTATTTATCCATAACTGCTATCTTTATCGAACTAAGTGATGCCACAATGGCTGTATATGGTTTTCCTATTAACATACGTTAGACCATTTGTTTTATACTCGCCATGTGCAATGACGTAATTAAGATCACCCTTACATTTTCGCGTTGGGAGCCCAATAAATTGGATACTCTTTTCATAACCTCATGCCATAGTAGGTGTCAAAATTTGAAATCATACGAAACATGCACGTGTGTAATTTCACTTAAACAACTCTAGTTGACTTTGGATTGACTTTTTTTAATAACAATTATTGTCATATCATTAAAAAATTCTTTTAATCAAGTTTGCGAGCTAGGAGTAAACACCAATGCCATTGTATTTAACCAGTCGTCGAACAACATAACAAAACTACCGCCAGCCACAACGCACTGACGCGTTTCGACCTTTCATGATCATCATCAGAGTACGACGGCAAACTGCCTATCGAGAGCAAACCGCATTAAATATATATGGAAATCAAATTTGGATATGCGTCTCTCATCTCTAGCAGTCTCGCATACATTGCATTTGACTGGAAATGTCGACCGAACAATTTCTATGCAGTCACGAACATTAACTGTTTGCTGCTTTCGCCACATATACATATATAGGCAATACAATTTAAACAATAATTGATTGCGCGGGTGGTGGTAACAATTCTTTAAATCAAGTTTGCGAGCTTTAAGTAAACAATTAAATAAGTGCACGTCACGCATTTGCATGTAGGTCAATACCTATGTACGTTCATCCAAATGAAATTACAGTCAATATATAATAGTTTAACCTTTGCACGCGTCAGATTAAATGTTTCACTCGTAACGATTGAAATGCTGTATTGCCAGAGTGATCTGAATAGATAACGTGAGAGCAGTACAAAAATAAAATAGTAGGCTTAATTATGATAAGAAATAAAATAAGAGATGTTTAGACAAGACAATTTTTTTACGTAAGTATTAGTAATGTAAGGAAAGAAGATAAGTCTACTAATAAGCATTCAACTCAAAAATAAATAAATAAAATAAAAATAAACGGGCAGTTAAAGTGTGAAATTTAGAATAACTATATCCTGAATAATTGATTAATAATTATTTAGATAATAAGCTAGTCTTAACTCGATGGTCATAATCTTTTACTGGAGCTGGCTTCAGTTTCTGATTTTTGCAATCTTTTCTAATCAATGTTGTCATCCTGTTACGAGTACAAATTGCTAATCGTCTGTAATCATCCCAGTTAATATTGTATCCGCTCTCCAATACATGACAGCAAGAACAGAATTAGAAACATGTCAATACTTCTTTAAATCAAGTTTGCGAGCTTGAAGTAAACACGAATCCCATTGTATTTAACAAGGCGTCGAATAACATAACAAAAATACCGTCAGTCGCTCGCACTTAAACAATAATTGTTTGCGTGTTTGGTGGCAATAATTATTTAAATGAAGTTTTCGAGGTTGAAGTAAACACCAATCCCATTGTATTTAACCAGTCGTCGAACAACTTCACAAAAGTACCGTCAGTCGAACACGCGTATGTTGTTCGACGACTGGTCAAATACAATGGGATTGGTGTTTACTTGAAGCTCGAAAACTCGATTTAAAGAATTGTTGCCACCACTCGAGTAATCAATTGCTGTTTAATTGTAATGTCAATACTTACATGTAGTTCCATGTTCGCCTGTTCTTACCTTAATTGGGCGCATGATTTCATCAACACACATGTGACTACAGTTGTTGCATGGGATTTCATAAACTTCTGATGTTTCCAATCTTATCTTTTTGGTTAGGGAATCTAGTGCCTAGGGTAAGAGACTGTTTAAAAACAGTCATTATATTGTATTTTAAAGTTATTGCTTTTACTTTTCTACTCAATTTAAACTCTGGTAGTACCATGATCTTACACTCTTCCTTTCCTTTATCAGATTTATTGTACCTCAAAGAAGTTTTAAAATTTCTTACGACATCCATAATTGTTGCTTCTATTAAATGCAGAGTATAATCATTATCCTTGGATATATCGCGCAGTCTACCAAACTCCAACTTCCTATACTTTATGTCTGTTAATTTGAGGCTTCTTAATGTTTTTGATTTTAAGTTATCGATTTTCATACGATACGGATGATCGAACTTGAAAATAAGTTGGACATCTGAGTTAATATCCTTCCTAAAATATCTGTCTCTAATGTCTGATAATTTCTAATTAACCAAACATTAAAATATAGTAATTCACCTGATGATTCACTTTCGAGAGTAAATTGAAGTGATGTTATTCGATTTGTTAAATTCAAGAAGTTTACCATTTAATCCTCACCATGATTCCAGATTGATAATATGTTATCCAAGAACCGTAGGTACAATCTTTATTTAATGTGTCTTATCAAAAAGGTTATTTTCCAAATAAAAATGAGTCGCCAGTACGCTCCAAACGAATGCGCACGAGATTTGACCATCGGTTCATGCTATCTTTGATTTTTGCTTCTGGTCACATTTTAACTTATTTTTTACTAGGTGCGCAACACCTAATACACAATTGAATATATAATAGTTCTCCTCCACAAATAGAATCTGACTGTTATATATTTAATTGAATGATATCATGATTAGATCAAGGCCAGACTATGGATTTGCTGGATTAACAGGTGTTTAGAAATAGTTGGAATTATTAATTTTGCTGAACTTTAGCGTACATTGAAATCCGTCGTTTTGGTACCATGTACCGACTTTGCAACAATATTGTTAGTACCATGTACCTCTTCGGTACTATAATGTTGGTATAGGTTACTGGCACAATAGCCATAGTGTTAGTATCCTTTACAGACTCGGTATATATATTATATAGTGTGAGTTAGCGCTGAAGTTGCATTGTCGTAGACTTAATGGTGTTAGCTTCACTATTGCAGGTTTACACATTCGTCTAGGAGATTGTACCGTCCTATTATTCCACATTCTTCGACCAAATATATAGTGGTTAAAGGGCGTAATACCGGCTCCTACTGATGAGTCGCCAGTAAGCACGAAACGAATGTGCATGAGATTATACTTTCCGTTCATGCTGCCTTTGGTTTATCCTTCTGGTCACAACTGAACTAATTTGTTACTAGGTTCGCAAAACCTAATACATACTTGCATATATATTAGTTCTTCGCAACAAAAAGTATTTAACTGTAATATATTGAAATGAATGATGTCATGCTTACCGCGAAATGTGATAACTGATATCGATGAAGGCCAGAGTGTATAGATTTTCTGGATTAACAGGTGTTTAGAAATTGTTGGAAATCATAATTTTGGTGAACTTTAGCATACATTGAAATCCGTCGTTTTGGTATCATGTACCGAATTTGCAACCCTATTGTTAGTACTGCTGACTTCACCTATATTCGTTGCGTCGTTTATGCGGGTTCCCTCGACATTTATTATTAGTGTGTCATCCAGCCGAGACTTATTTATCCCCATCTCCGAAGTCAAGGTGTTCATTTGTGCAGTCAATCCGCTTACTAAGTTTTCTAATCTGTCAGTGTCCATTTGTTATCTTCACACATGATTTATTTTTAATCTTTTTATTACATAGGATTTTTTCCGTATGAAGCGCATCGATATTGTAAAACAAAAATACAAATATTTATTATTTTATGGCAAATTCTGCCGCTCGAAGGCTGCTTCCATCATTGTACTGATTGCTTCATCATAATACGTGCGCTTCTGTGAGAACTTTCTGGTGAATTTATGCCAGTCCTAGATAGGAGCCATGATGCGTATCTCGGCTTTTAATACATCTTCCTCACTCAGAAGTAGGCCTTGAAGCCCTGCTTAATCTATCAAGTGTGACAGATCGTGGTCCATCGGGCATGTTAACGACAACTGGATTGTGTTCTGCGTCCACCTTTTTTGCGCGATACGGTCCATTATTGGCAGGCTGCAGCGCCATGTGCTCGACTTTCGCGACCATGACATAGTCACCGACCCTTAGACGAGTGCGTGTAGGTCGTCTTGCATAGGCTTGTCGCTGTGTGGCGCCTACATATTCAGTTAAGTGTTCAAGGCACCTCAAAATATCCTCTGGTGCAGCGTTTATGGGTTCCTGGGATTACAGTTTCCCCGGGCAGTATAATAGGCCCTCCATTGACCATGGTTGATGCAGCGAATCTTGTAGCTGTTCATACCGTAAATCGCATAGCCCGTTGGACCAAACGTAATTTGTCTCCAGAATCCCGGGCTTTCGTGGCATCAACATCGCAATATATCTTTCATCGTCCGGTGTGCTCGCTCAGCCGTCGCGTTGGTCTGCGGGTGGTAAGTGGTTGTGTAAGAATATTTTATGCATCATTGTTGGTGCAGAAAAATGACTGAGCTCTCGCTCTTCTAAGCAATTAATACCATAATGTTGGTATCGGGTACTGACACAATAGCCATAGTGTTTGGTATTATTTACAGACTTACTGTATATATATATATATATATATATATATATATATATATATATATATATATATATATATATATATATATAATGTGAGTTAGCTGTGAAATCGCATTGTGGAAGACTTTATATAAAATTAGCCTCACTATTGCAGGTATACACATGCCATTTTCCCACATACCTCACCCAAATATATAATGGGTAGGGCGTAACACCGGCTCCTACTGATGAAATAATTTTTTACTAGGTGTGCAATACCTAATACATAATTACATATATATATTAGTTCTCCGCCACAAACAGTATCTAAATGCATATTCGGACCGGCAAAAGTTGTTCCACTGGGACACAACGAACTTTGTAATATTCCCCCCCCCCCCAAATTTAAAATAAGCAGAGGATAGAAATATACACATCATCTCCGGAACGGACTTTCATCTTCTTTCCTGATATTGCTTTTATTTTCGATATGTCATTTTAACATTTTTCTTGTCTAACCATCACTTATTTTATTTCACATCTTAATTGAGCTTCTTATTTTACTGAATGCGATTTTTTTGCATTTGCGAAATATATATATATATAGTGTGTGTGTGTTTGTGTATGTTTGTGTGATCATTTAGTACCACTTTAGGATACCAGCGAACGTTAATCTGACAGGAAATGTGCTAAATATAAATGAATTGCTGTGTACCGCATTGCTCGATTTTGTATATTTGCATTTGATCGGATTTCTTTTTATTGATTATTTTAGAGTGGATGGTTGTCGAAACTTAAGCAGTTTTGAGATGAGAATACAGAAACACCAATGAAAAAATACGTTACAATTTTCAATCCATGTACCTATAATTTATTGCTAGACGTCTGAGATAAAGTACGCGATTATTACTGAGCTGCTTATTTCGGCCTTGAATACGTTGTTTGCTATACCCGATTTTTCAGTCTTATAATGTTTGGAACACTTATGTCGACTTGGACCATACTCTTATCCGTTGTAGATTTGCAATAAATTTTCCGGGAAAATAATTGAGAATAAACCCCAAATTGATATAGGAAAACTCGAACAACCGTCCTTCCGACAAAATTATGAAAATATTCTAAAGGCTATTCTAACTGGTCTGGATGGCGAAAATCGGAATATACTTTGGTCCAAGATAAGTAGGTACTGTATGTGGCATTAAAGGCCCCGTAGAAATAATCACTGGCTCCCTGTAAAATCTGTGGAGATACTCGAAATAAGGCGCCAAATTCCACCTGGCTCGACTCATAATAATACACGTCGCAATATAAGACGCCAACTTAAGCGCAGTCTAAAAGTTGATCTGGAAAACGTTTTGACCAGTAAGGCGTCAGGTGATAGTCGCTGTTTGTTCCAACTTATTCGAGAAAAATAAAAGTTAATGAAACTATAAATGATAGTAACAAAGATTTAATAACCGATAAAATAAGTCGTCTTGACAGGTGGGCTGAACACTTTAGAGATCAATTTTCTGGGCAACCCGTGTCAGTTCCGATTCCAGAGAGCGTCTGCATCAGCAGTGTGGAATGTTAGTCCCGAAGAACCATCCGAGTTCGAAGTACGCGATGCAATCCTATCTCTTAAACGCCACAAAGCCGCATTCCCTGATGATTTGCTTCCAAGATTGTTTAAGGATGGGGCGATATAATTTCAGGAGCGTTGACCAAACTTTTTCATACTATATGGAATGAGGAAACCGTACCACTTGATTGTAATGAGTCAACCATCATTCCCATCTTCGAAAAAAGGCAATCGTAATTCGTGCGATAACCATCGTGGTATAAGTTTGACTCCGGTCGTATCAAGGTTATTTGCTTCGATTATCCTACGTCGTCTTAGCGCTTCACGTAAATCACACAAGAGAAGAACAGGCCGGATTCCGCGCAGGACGAGGTTGTATAGATAATATTTTTACGTTAAGGCAAGTTCTTGAACAGAGACATTTATATCACCGTCCCACAATAGTCGTCTTTCTAGACTTCAAAGGTGCATTTGATTCGGTGGATCGCAATGTTTTATTCCATATCTTGTCGAAAAGCGGTGTGCCCACAAAATTTGTTAATATTATACGAGCTCTCTACACAAATAATTCGAGTCGTAATAAGGTCTACAACGAGTTAACGCATAACTTTACAACCAGAAGTGGTGTTCGTCAAGGTTGTCCACTTTCCCCATTTTTGTTTAATTTTTTAATCGATGCTATTATGAACAACACTCTCCCACACATTCAGGATGCTGGAGTTGAAGTTCTCCCGGGCGATCGACTAGTCGAACTTGACTATGCGGACGATATCGTACTTTTTCGATAATCAGGATGCTGCCCAGACCACCTTGAATCGATTAACAGACGTTGTTCCGTCTTTCGGTATGAAATACGCACTCTCTAAGTGTAAGATACTGTTACAGGATCACCCACCACTGACTCCAACGTTGCGACTGCAGAATGAAAATCTAAACATAGTCGACAGGTTTACATATCTTGGGAGCTCTATCAATAAAGTAGGCAATATGTCCGACTAGGTGAGGATACGGATCGCGAAAGCTTCAGTTGATTTCTCCAACTTTCGTCATTTATGGAGAAACGCGAATATTTCTCTTTGCCTTAAAGGTCGTGTTTACAATGCATCTGTACGCACAGTCTTACTATACGCTAGTGAAACTTGACCTCTTAGAGTTGATGATTTGAGACGCTTACAGGCATTCTATCATCGTTGTTTGAGAAGTATAGCATATGTTGGCTACCAACAATGAATAACTAACGTTGCAATCCTTAGACGTATTTTTTGATCTGCCAATAAGTGCTCCTCGTTAGAAAAACAAATAAGGCTCCATCAATTTCGTTGGCTCGGTCACGTTTTGCGTATGCCCTCATTTCGATTGCCCAGTAGAGCTCTGTTCTCTCATCCAGCACCAAATTGGTGTAAGAAACAAGGTGGGCAGACTTTGACAGGGCAAAAACAATTGAAGTCATTTACATCCAAATAGGATAGTATAGGACCAACTCGTCTGCCAGGATGGGGTCCTTATGCGCATCATAGTTCTTAGTTAGAAACCCTTAGCGATATGGCATCGAATCGAGCTCAGTGGCGATCTTATTGTAGATTTCTGGTAGAATCATCTTCGTATCTTTCTTTTCTTAGTAAGGCAAAGTTAGCTGCGATGTTTGGTTTGTTTATGACGTGATACAGTGAAAGACGCAAGGAAGCTGTATTGCTGATGTTGCCTTGCCCGAATGCTAACTTGGCCATAATGGTGTTGTGGAGAGGTTTAGTTTGCTTCATTTCTTTGAGTTATCCTGATAAATTTACTCATAGTAGCATGGTGTTCCTTCTCTCTCTGCCTCTCTCTCTCGCGCATAAATCTCGCTAATAATTTGTCTATATTCACTTATATACTTTTTTTCACTCCTTATGGTTATATGGCAGTGAAACATTAGTCACTTTTTACTTTTGTATGGATGGACATGATGATGATGAATGTTATATTCTTTCTCCTCAATTTATATTTTAGATTTATTTCCGTCAACAAGTGGTGCTGGTATAGCAGAGTCTTCTGTGCCGATTAATACATCTAACTGCACAACAGAAAATGAGTCTAACAGGCGGAGATACTTTCAGTTTAGCCGTTCCTCGTCCCTGATGGAGTCCAATGCCGATGCTGAAAACGCTGGTGATGACAGACAGACATTTGCTTCGCCAGTGAGTTTCTGCTTGTCTTTCTATTGTTTGTATTTTTAGACAGAAAACAAAGATGGCAAGCACAATCACCCGTACGGTGGGGAGCCTGTGGCCATTTCTTGGTGAAAATCGAGCTATTTCAACTAGACTACGTAAAGGGTCAAAAGAATTTAGCAGTGTCCACTGTTTGTTAATTCGAATTGCGCCTCACCCTTTACTTTCAGTCCAGCAAGTGCATATCAGCACGATAAGTAATGACAGCTATTGGCAGAATCGATTGGAGTTTGTTTTATTTTTCAAACGATGGACACTTGTTGGATTTTGGTATTGACAGTTTTCATAGTATCGCTGCCTGCGCGACTGGCTTGATGCCAATGGTCGTCAGCGAAACGTTTTTTATGGCAACACGCCAATTTTACTGCCAATCTTTTTATTGGATATCATCATCGTCATCATCATGGTCATCGCTGCCATATGACCATGGTGGTTGATCCTGTAGAAGTAATTTACATTCAAGGTGGCCTAGGGTGGGTTTCTTTTATTAAATAATACTTCTATATTCTCCGTGTAGTCAAGATTTGACTAATCTACCGACTGGGAGGCCGTCGTCTGCACCCTGAACGTATGGAGACGTATAGCATACATGAGAAAAATGAGATAAGTGGGCATCCTTGCTGGATACAACTGCTAGTAATCCAGTTGTTCGACAATTCACTGTAGACCCTAGTGCAACCAAGAGTGTTTGTGCTGAGGTCGACTTTTAGACGGTGCACAAATTGGCGTCCTACAGATCTACGAGTTTCATAATTAGCTGATTTAGTGCAGGAACTTGGCGCTTGCTTCGAGAATCTCCACAGAGTCTCGATGACTGATTCTACGAGAACGTGCAATACCACATCTGGTGATATCTGCAGTATGTATAGCCGATCTTGTATGTTCCACAGTAACTTCAGATTTTCACCATCAAGACCAGCCTACATAGATATTGGGAATTCTTCATAGTTTGTTGGAAAGATGGCTGGTCGTTTTATTATCGATACGCATTCTTGAAAATGTGAGTGAAAATCTATAATTAATAAGTGCATGGTCTGAATCGGCATACGTGTTACAAAACCAGCGACCGCACTGAATGCAACCTTGCCATCTATAACTGATTGCTAGATAAGTCCGCAGTTGTTTGGGGGCTAGAGGGCTCATCATTTGTTTATCGTTATCGGTCCATATTTTGCTACATAAGTGCTTACCGCTTAGATGATAATCTGCGTCACTTATGCGCCTATTTATAGCATTAATTTCATTAAGATTATATCCGGACATCATCCTCTACTTAGTGAGGAGCTTAGGTCGGAATAGAACGCGTCCTTGGGGGCATATGCCTGTAAAACGGAAAATCAGTGATGATTAAACGAACATTGGTTGCGCAGACGGTGATAGCAATTATTATAATCAAGGTTGCGATCTTGATATATGCATTTGACCCATTAATTTTTACACATGTCAGTATAAACTAAGAATTGTGTAGTTTAGAAAAGGCAATTCATCCAGTAGACCGGTTTCGTCCTTATTGGGAACTCATCAGGTACTGGCCAGAATTAAAACTGTTCGCGTCAAATTTTGGCCAGTACGTGATGAGTTCCTTATAAGGACGAAACCGGTCTACTGGATGATTTTCCTCTTCTACACTGTACAATTCTTAGTTTATACTGTGACATATGTAAGTAATTAATGGGTCAGGCGCTTATATCAAGATCGCAACCTTGATTATAATAATAAGCAATGATGATTGATGCTCTTGGCATTGATTTTAGTGGATGTCTCTAGCGTGCGGCACAGAGTCTGCTGTTTACGAGCACGCGTTCAGTTAAACAAGATTCAACTCGTTCGCTAAGGACACTGTCAATTCTCGGTTGTCTCGGTTGATAATATTTCGTGGTAACATAGGTTCTAAGCCAATAACGTGTAAATGAGGATTTTGTGTCTAGTTCTCTGATATTTGTTGTAGTTTCGGATACGCAAAATTTATCGATTTCTAGTTCATCTGACGTACGTGCTAGAACTTCGTGTTACCCAAATTTATTAAATTAAATTGATGTCTGTTTACTTGAGCTAGTTTTTATAATTAGAAATGCGATGTTGGGCTTAATGATATGATCATTATCCGCCTGGGAATGGTAGCATGAAACGGCGTGTCTAAAAGGACACAGTCATCATCCCCTATCGTGTGAAGCCTCGAGTTTTGTTTAACTGTGCAGTCACACTAATTGTTAAATGTGTAGTGATGGACGGAGAATAAGCGCGCCAGCCGCGAAGGGCAAGTTTCGGATGCTAAAGGAAACTTTGGCCACTGGCCTCTTGGCAGATAGTCCTCACCAGCCTTGGTTGGCGGACTATCTAAGAGTCGTGCAGGGTGGATAAGCTAAATCAGGTTATTGCAGGTACCTTCATCTCCGATTCTGCCTTCTTTCCTTCTCTTTCCTCTTGTCAATCTAACAATAACGCTCTTTTATATACCATGAATGTTGTTGGTGCCGGTCACATCAGTGAGCCCATTATCGGATGGCCAAATATCGAAAATAGTTTAAGTGGATTATCATTTATTACACCTAGGTTGGATTTTAACGTAGGCGCATTTAATGTGCGAACATTAAAACAATTTTGGCAACAGGAAACTCTTTCGCGTACGTTGAATTAGAATTCCATGTATGTTGCATATCTGAAACCAGAATACAAGGTCCCACGTGCATTACAGAACTGGTTGCACCATACCTATCTACGCGTTATTGGCTTCGAACATCTGGTTCCACAGAGTTCTCTCAAGCCGGTAAATGGGGCGTTGGTATTGCCCTTTAGCGCACGAGCTGAAACTACTTAATTGAAAGCATGCCTGTAAATAGCGGACTTTGTACGGCACCTTCAAATACGTCTACTAAAATAATTGCAAAAAATGAATGTTGCTTTTTATTCGTATCTTCATATGCTCCTAACGATTGAAGCACAGTCGAAGGCAAGGACGCCTTTTACTCTAAACTAATCACATTATTAAGTAGAGCAAAAACGTCAGATATAATCTTGAGTATATGTGACATGGATGCGCACATGGGGTGCTTAAGTAAAGCAGAATTTCATTTTGGGTGGAAGATACTCCTAAACTTTAACGCGTAACAATAATGGTAAACAGCTTTTGGGGTAGCTTTGTGAAACATAGGTTATATTTAAGTAGTACAAGCATCAGACGTAGTAGTAGACGTTGCGCTACATAACGTCCACCAGCTCCTAGACAACGATGAACTCAAATAGATCAGGTATCAATTAATTATAAACGGCGTGGTTGCATCCAAGATTCTCTTGGCGACTTAGAACATGAACTTATCCGTTTTAGATTTGCACTAAAATTTATAGGGATAATGAATAAGAATAATCTCCAAATATATGTAAGCAAATTCAAACAAACGTTCTTCCGAAAAAATTATGAAGATATTCGAAAATTTTTATTTTGTTTTGGACCAAGACAACTTTCACTATACACAATGCAGGTACTACTGTATATGGCATTGCGAGCCCCCGTAGAAATAATCTATGGTTCTCTGTAAATTCTATGTAGATACTCGAAACTAGGCTCATAATAATACTCGTAGCAATGTAAGACTCCAAATTATGCGCAGTCTGAAAATCGATCTTAAATCCTTTTGGGCAAGAAAGACTGAAGAAATGAAAGAAGTTTTCGCGCCATGTAATAGTCACTGTTTGCTCCAATTTATTCTCGCACCAGGTCCGAGAAAATTAAAAGTTAGCGAAACTATAAATGAAAGCAACAACCATTTAATAACTGATAAAATAAGCCGTTTTAATAGGTGAGTTAAACACATAAAAGATCAATTTTCTTGGCCACCCGCGTCAGTTCCGATTCCCGAATGCGTGCCTTTATCAACATTTCAGAATGTTAATCTCGAAGAACCATTAGAGTTAGAAATACTGGATGCAATCCTATCTCGTAAACGTCGCGAAGCCGCAGGTCATTATGATCTGTTTCAGGAATTATTTAAGGATGGTGGCGATATAATTTCTGGAGCTTTGACTAACCTCTTTCATACAACTTGATTGGAATTAGTGGATCATCATTCCTATCTTCAAAAAATTAAATATTAATTCGTGTGATAACCATTGTGCTATAAGCTTGACTCAAGTCGTGTCTAGGTTATCTGCTTCGATTATCCTACGTCATCTTTGCACTTCACATGAATCACACACTAGAGAAGAACGGTCCGAATTCCGCTCTGGACGAGGTTGTAAAGATAATATTTGGACGTTAAGTTCTTGAACAGCGACATTTATCTCGCTGTTCCACAATAGCCGTCTTTCTAGACTTCAAGGGTGCAGCTTCGGTGACCTAATAGATGAATTGTAAGAATCTAAAGGGAACAACTCGTCTTTCAAATCCCGAACGAGAAATTCTAGAAAGTACTTTAGAAATGCCTAATAAGTGTAAAATCATTGTATTTTTTAATTGTATATCTTACTTTATGCAATGTTTTCATTTAAGCTAGCAAATATAACAATAAAATCCATCCATGTTCTATTCATTGTCGCTTTATTAAGTGATAAAGTGAATCCCGAAAGGAATTTTTATTGCTGATGGAGCCTTGGCAACAATGGTGTTATGTAGAGGTTTGTTTTGTCTCACTTCTGTGAGTTATCTCCATAAATATATTACATGCTCTCTCTCCTCTCTCTTTCTCGTAAATCCCACTAATAATTTTGTGCCTCAATTATTATTTTTGTCGTTATTTATAGTTATCTTGCTTTTTTTCGCTTCCTATGGTTTTATGGCGGTGAAACATTAGTTACTATTGCCTCCTGTGTGGTTGTGCATGATGATATTTATAGCATCATAAAAAAGTGTTTCTGTTAGATAGAGAAAAGAAAACAAAGAGAGGAAGTGGAATCATTAATGAATGTGTCTGCAGTAGCCTGATTTCGCTTATCCGCACTGTCTGACTCAGCTGATAAGCCGATCATTTCTAAACTCTGGGCTCAATGTAGTTCGTGTTTTTCATGTTTATATGTGGTCTGTAAAAGAACATGAGTTTGCTCATTCCTAGTTGGGATTGTTCGTATTTAATTCGCTCTCTGTTAGGTAGTCAGCCTTACAAGACTGACGAGCACTATATGACCAGGCGCCAGTAGCCAAAGTTTCCCTCCAGCAATATTTTAAAATATGGATCGTTGCAGAAATTTCCCGCTTGACGGCCGTCGGACACTAGTTCATCAGCCCACTAATGATAGCATGAACTTTGCTGTGTAGAATCAGATTATGCATAACTATGCAGTAACAGCTGGTGTTAAATGGATATTCGCGAAATGAGAGCAAGCGTGTCAGACACAAAAGACAAATTATTTAAAAGTATGAACAAATTGTGAAACTGGATTAATCTAAATTACCCGATCTGCGTTTTGACTAACGCAGTACTGATTTGAGTTTTCTTTTTCCAAATTATTTCAGCTGCCGTTATCGGCGGACTTCTGTTGATTCATCCTCACCAATTTATTTAAAAAAATCTTTTATATATATATATATATATAAGTTACTCAATGAAGAAATCAATTTTTTTGCGGAAGTTTACGAACTTGTTATAATCACCAATTCCGTCGTTTCTAATCGATCAAACAACAGGAAAACACAATAAAATGCCAGAAAACATCATTGGTGCTAGGATAGAAAGAATACCAGCTAATACTGTGTTGTTCTTCTATTCTTTTGCATATGTTGCAGTATTTTCTTATTTTCTATTCTCCCTCTGTCTTTTACCTTTAGTTCAGATCCACTTTTAAAATTGGGTTAATTTCTTCTTACAATACCTATTTATTACTTCCTTTAATCATTTTTTTCATTCATGAATATATGCCTTTGCTATTGCTTTTAATATGTCTTTTAAACTGACTATTCTTTAATCAATAGATCTATTCGATCATTTTTTTAATCTCTCTTAATGTAACAAAGTGTAGCAGCATTCTGTCATATAGAGAGTTATCAAAAGATATCTTTATATGCATAGTTTTCATTTAATCGGCAATCAAATTGGTGCAATAAACATGCAGTTGCATTTTAATCGTGTTTTATGTGTACCTTTAAAGCGATTCCTTCCTTATGCCATGTAAAAATGTTTGCTAATTTTGATGCGTGTCGTCATTATACATCATAATCATCATTATCAACTTAATACAGTTATTTGTAAATTGCATAAACTTTTTCTGTTACTGCTTCATGGTCATTGACTTCGGTACGCATATCGATTAACTAACTAGTCTGCTTTGAAAGAGAATGAGTTTTTATGTCTGTTTTCCGCTCAGTTAAAAGTACAAATGTCTAAACATGTCGCTTCACATCGATCTTTAGGCCATAAAGGTAAAAAAGTGGAAACATGTGAGGTTATCCATTTCATTCATTTACAACAACCTGTGTGCCAATTTCCCTATCTCTAGAAAAGTTTTCAGACCTATTTTCTAAGCAGTTTTGTTGCGTTGCACTACTGGTTAAATTTAATGGATTGTGCGCTTATCTCAAGTTTGCAA
The DNA here is from genome assembly GCA_029291075.1 of Eudiplozoon nipponicum. Taxonomy (NCBI): domain Eukaryota; kingdom Metazoa; phylum Platyhelminthes; class Monogenea; order Mazocraeidea; family Diplozoidae; genus Eudiplozoon; species Eudiplozoon nipponicum. The sequence continues at coordinate 7,298 of JAQBSW010007517.1, read as the reverse complement.
ACTTGGTTTAAATACATACTATCGCCACCTGCACAAAAAATATAATAACCTTTTTAAGGGTAACTCAATCTGCAAAAATTTTATTTTTGGGACTGCATAGAAATTGTGCAGCCGACATTTTGCAGTTGAGTGCAATTGTTGCTAGACTTGTAAAGTTGAGAGCCGCTTTTCTGATCACAACTAAATTTCGCTCGGATCCTCGTTTGTTAGCATTCCGTCGTGCTCTGAAGATGGCCATATAAGAGCGAAACAGAGCTGCGTATGCCCGATGGTATACTTGGCGCTAGGGTATGGTAAAATTTCTATGCGATTCATATCTTTAGTGGTGAATTAGTTTTGTTTTAGAAGGCCTATATGCACCACATTTAGGTAAGAGAACGGAAATTGTCTATTGATTGAGGTAACACATACATAATGCATATTGATAATATCATATAAAGTAGTTTTATGCTAGGAGCGGAAAAAAATGAAACTTTATCATTTTTGAATGCTACAGTAATATTGGATGCCAAAAAGACACCAAAATGTCAATCTCCAAGCAATTAAGTTTGAATTTTCCGTTTACCCATCATAGAATAAATGGAGCTAGGTCTTTTGAAAAGGCATTTTTAAATCCAAATGGGCAACACTGATACGCAAGATATGCCAACTTAAGTATACTGAATTAAAGCTAACGAAAACTGTGCTACCTTATACAACATGAAATTTACATGCGTAAGTTGTCGATCAACTTACGTAGACAAATCGACCATGTGATTAACAACTGGAGTCGTGTCGACACAGCCGTAATTGCGTGACCTTTTCCAACCTCGCTTGTATGCTTACTAGATGTTGATTTTTTAGATTCGTGCAGAAAATTAGATGAATTGACTATTCATTAAGCTCTGTATATTAAAAGATTTATGCAAGCTGAATTGGGAGTTACGTATAGAAATAATTGGAAGTTTCCTTTATTCACATATTCTTACTTCTTGAACGAATGGCGTTGTTGCGATACTGAATTAATTGAAATTACCTGATCTGCGTTTTGACTAACGCAGCTTTCATTGTTCCAGTAATTTTCTTTTTTCATAATATTTCGATCTACATTACCGTAGATCTTCATCAGATGCATTTCACGAAACAAATGAAGCAAGTGTGTTATTTCCTCTAGTCATAATATTTATATACCTCAGACTGACCTTTCATTAGTTATTCACGTGTCACATGTGTGTGTGTGCATTTTTATAACCGTTGTTTTCATCTAACTAATTTAGACCAGAGTGGCTGAATAATAATTTATCAATTGCATGCAATAATTATTCGTTTTTTACACACTCAATGTAAATGACGTAACTGAGATGGGGAGACCCATAATTCAGAAACACTCGTCATAAAACATGCCATGAGTGATAAAAACCAGATGTCCGAACGACTAATGCACATGTTAAATTACAATTCAAACCACTAGGTTGTACTCAAAATAGAGAGGTTAATAACAGTTATTGGCGCACGCCACGCATGTGCATGTGTATGTGTATGCATAACTAAAAAACTTGGTTAAATTATTTTATTTTGATACACATGTACGTACATCTAAATGAAACTGAAGTCAATAGACATTAATTTACCTATTGCAGGCGTTAGACAAATTATTACTTATAAATATTGTATTATTAGAATATTTCCAATGGGTAGGGTGGAGGTGTAAAATAGAAAATTAAGGTTGAAATCACTATTTGTTTTAAAATAAAATGAATAGTTAGAGATGAAATTTGAAGACTATATTCATAATTTTTTATTCATTTCATGAATAAAAGCCCACTAATTAGTCAATCTTAATCTGATGTTCTTAATTCTTTACTGGAGCTAGCTTCAGTTACCAATTCATGCAATCGCCTTTTCCTTCCATTAGCTAGTGCAGTATTCCAAATCGGGCCTAAAGATTTTTCAACAGCTGTTTCATTCATAATATCGTCTCTAGATTTAATTTCTGTAGATTCCATAATAAAACCTCGTCACCCTATTACGACTACATATTGCTATGCGTTTGCATTCCTCCCAGTCGATAGTATGCCCAGTCTCCACTACATGACGAGCAAGATCTGATTTAGCAATATGTCCATACTTACACGCAGTTTTATGTTCACCTCTTCTTACTTTGATTGGACGCATGGTCTCACCAACATACTTGAGACTACAATCATTGCATGGGATCTCATACACTCCTGAAGTGTCTAAGGGTTCAATCTTTTCTTTTTGGTTAGGGAGTATAGTGCCTTGTGTAAGGGGCTGTTTTAAAACGGTCCTTATATTGTATTTTAAAGCTATATATTTTTAGCATCAGTTCTAACAAAGAGAGAGTTGAATGGGCGAAAATATTCATGAGTCTAGCGGCGGCCAGGGTTCAGTGGAGGTTCCCGGTTAATTGTGTCTTATTGGCATTTTCTCTTTGGTTGCATTTCGTGCGAGTGGTTTGGGTCTCCGTTTGTTGTACTTGCATTGTTGTTCGGATATTTTGTGGCTGTTTAAGTGGTGAATGAAGGCTTGGTGTAGATGCGTCTACGCGAATAGGCTTGCTTACTGTTTTTCATGCCACAGGCTGTAGACCTCTTGCTTAAACCTTGAAACAAGCCAAAGAAACCGATCCAGCCATAAAACTCGGACTTCTGTTCTTGAACATACGTCGTAATTGAGAAGAAAATGGTTATCTGATGATAGAGATTCATAAAATACTACGCTTAATGGATGTTATCGGCCGCCGAAATATATTCAAGAAACAAAACAGCTGGAATTCAGCCTTTCTTAGTCAAAACGCAGATCAGGCAAAAAAGCTGTTCAAAATGTTGCTACGTAAGCAAATATTGTTATATTTTAAAGGTAATTGCGTACTTACGCACTGGTCTATTTTTCTGCCTCCATGTTCATATTTAATTTTACTTTAAACTTGTGATTCTATTATTTTAATTTTTTTACAGCAGACTGCCTGTAATGACGGAAAACAGCGGAGTGGCTATCGACGTATTAAAAAAAGCGATCTGATGAAAGCTAAGGTCTACCGAGATATCCCCGTTAAGGGCAAGTTTTATAGAGCATGTGCACATTTTTTCATTACCTTAAAGAGCTTAGGCTGCTATGCTACCATGCTGGAGTCAAAAGTTTTCGTCTGACCTGCTGAGTGTTCTCAATGTGGAAAAATTAGTTCTACTTCGGAATTATTTTTCCCGCAAGCTTGGTGTATGGCCTTGTGAATGTTTCGCGTAGTTAGTCATGCCGGAAACGATATATTTAACCTAGCCTAAACTGAAGGGATTCAATTGTCCATCCCATTACATCGAACTGTGATACTCGAATGCATTCTGCCAATCGGTGTGGTCATTTGGTGTAGTAACATTAAAAATAGTTCTTGTTAAAGTTAGGCAAGAGGCAGCTGCTACCATTCCATATTTCACGCATCATGCCCATAATGACCTGCATAGCATCGTTGTTGATCTTCAAGTTGTTCAGTTGAAAAGCTTTCAGATTTTTCGGATATACGCTCTCAGATTACTGAATTTCATTGTACTGTTGGAGGATGAGTTCTGTTTTGTATAGTTGTAGTTATTCTTAGTCGTTCAAATGTGCTTACTATGATAATCGATTGACTATATAAACTCAGGGAAGATATTTGAATTTTTCATTGGTTGTAAATCGATTATGAGGCTAGTTCGTCCCCACCAAGTGATTCGAGATCTCATTTCGCCTTGGTTACCAGTGACGTGTTACTCTTTAGGCATTAGCCCATGTTCGTGAAGGTGGGTTTATTCTCAACGTAAGGTTCTTTAGGAAATGAGTCTTAATAACAACTGCCTCTTCTATGCATTCACTCGACTATCCACATAAATTATCTGATTTGCTTTATTTCATTAATTGAATGCATGCTACAACAAAGGCTGTATAAACGTGATTGATTAAAGCGTAATGCTGTGCTAGACATGTTATTGATTTACCGTCGTCTATTAATTGTGTTCATCATCACGTTTAATCTTCATGACAGTGTGGCTCAATGGTTAGAGCTATAGTTTCCGAAGCAGACGTGCCCACGTTAGAGCGTTGTCCGTGGCAAATTCTGGACAGTACGTGATGAGTTCCCAATGAGGACGAAATCAGTCTACTGGATGAATTGCCATAGTTTATACTGACAAATATATGTACATAATGGGATGGGTTCTTATATCAAGATCGTAACTTTGATTACAGTAATCTCTTTAGAAAACTATTATCCAGAAATTTTGTTGAAGCAAACATCAAGTAAAAGACTTTAAATCAAGTTTGTTAGCTTGAAGTAAACACCAATCCCATTGTATTTAACCAGTCGTCGAACAACATAACAAAACTATCGCCAGTCGCAACGCTCTCAATCTTGATTAGTGTGTTGCGGCTGGCGGTAGTTCTGTTATGTTGTTCGACGACTGGCTAAATACAATGGGATTGGTGTTTACTTCAAGCTCGCAAACTTGATTTAAAGAATTGTTACCACCACCCGCGCAATCAATTATTGTTAAATTGTATTGCCTATATATGTATGTATGGCGAAAGCTGCAAACAGTTAATGTTCGTGACTGCATAGAAATTGTGCAGCCGACATTTCCAGTCAAGTTCAATGTATGCAAGACTGATAGAGGTGAGAGCCGCATATCTAAATTTGATTTCCATATATATTCAATGCGGTTTGATCCTCGATAGTCAGTTTGCCGTCGTACTCTGATGATGATCATGGAAGGTCGAAACGCGTCAGTGCGTTGCTGCTGGCGGTAGTTTTGTTATGTTGTTCGACGACTGGTTAAATACAATGGGATTGGTGTTTACTTCTAGCTCGCAGACTTGATTTAAAGAACTGCTACCACCACCCGTGCAATCAATTATTTTTTACTCAAGTACAAGTATTGTGGAAAAAAGCAGTGAAGATGTATCCATCCGAAATACTATATAGTTTGGCATACATTTAAAATGGGACGTGCCAATCTAAGTATTTACGTGAATTACTAATGAAGCAGTTACCTCTCGGATGCTTAATACACAATTAATGTATTTTTCCATACAACATAGTGCCTGCCTAGCATAAATTTGTCTATTCATAAAAATGCAACACCTGCAAGGCACGCGTTCTAGGCCGATCTGGTCGAATGCTAAAGAAGCGAATTTGAGGACATTTTAGACTAAACGAAGCTGACAAAGAGGAGAAAGATTCCGTGCTTGTCTAAGCACATTTTAAAAATACAAAAATCACATTCTCGGTCAAGCGGATTTCTGTTTTTCACAGAAAATTCGAAATTTTTTTTCGCACATCGGAAGCTTTTATTAGCGACATACTGAATCCTCAGCTAAATGAACTAAAGACGTTCGTACATTATTTGGACTATTGCATATTTATGCGTGTGTTTGTTTCTCGTCGTGTGTGCGTTTTCTGTTTCCTGTTTGTCACTAGTTAACGTTTGCATTTACTCACAACTCATGTCCTTCGGTTTTCAAACTTGAATATATGAAATTCCAGATTTTGCGGTCATATTGAGGTTTGACTAAACGATTTGGACTTTTTGTGCTTTTATACCTACTTTATATTAAATTCATGCTTCAGTACACTATTTACTTAGCAATTCAAATTACAAGTGCTTAAAAAGGGTGCAAAAAGAATTTATACATGGTAGAATTATATATATATATATATATATAGAAAGAGATATATATATATATATATATATATATATATACATGTGTGTGTGTGTATTTGTCTGTATAAAATAAGCATTGCCTAAGGTAGCAAAGAAAATTCATCCAGTTGATCGTTTTCGTCTTTATTGGAAACTTTTCAAATACTACCTAGACTTCGCTGCAGATGGGACTCGAGGCGAAGCAGAGTTACTTTTAAATCTGGGCATATCCATCGCGCCACCTGTGCTGCATGCTACATGCAATTTTCAGTAATATATTAACTTATGTTTTTCGGTTAACTCTTTCTTCAGGTGGAGCCTTTGTAGCATCTCGTTTTTACCTAAATTTCCAACTATTGAACCCCAATGTCAGTATAGAACTAACGTCGTGCCACCTGTGGATTGAGGAGCTATGAAAGGATTGTGATTATATATGTACTTTAGTATGAACTAAGTGTTACCCAAAGTGGCAAAGAAAATTCATCCAGTTGATCGTTTTCGTCTTTATTGGAACCTCGTCAAGTACTGCCTAGACTTCGCTGCAGATGGGACTCGAACCGGAGCACATTTATTTGAGTTCCGCGATTATTTACTGCGCCACTCCGGCTGCGTACTACTCGCAATTTTCAGCTAACTATTCCTTCGTGTGGAGCCTATGCAGCATCGCTTTCGACCTAATGCTCACACTAGCCACCCCCTGCGTCAATATAAAACAGATATGCCACTTACATTGAATTAATGAGTTATGTAATGCTTTTGATTGTAAATGTATTTTCAGTATAAATAAGCGTTGCCGAATGCGGAAACACCAGTTCATCCAGTAGAACTGTTTCGCCCTTATTGATTATTCGTTAAGTACTTTCCAGACTACCGCAGACGGGACACTAATTGGGATATTTGCTTCGGAATCTGGGACTATCTATATATGCATGAACATGGATATGTGGCTATGCGTATTTGGGAGTGTTGCACATGTACTCGAATTTGCACGTGCTATTTGTTTACTGTAGATGAACGACTCTGCATGGATATAGGATATTTATGTATACGTAGCGTCTTGGCAACAGACTTACATTTAAGCATACTGGAAATACTTTCGAATTACTGTTAATAACAGAATAGCACGGATCAAGCATTATCAATATCAGGAAAGGAAAATAATTACATTATGGCTGCAACGCAATTTATACTTATAATTGTAATGGTATTTGATGAAACTGAGACACTAGATTTCCAGTTAAAATTTATAAAACATCGACAAGTGAAATAAGAATCGTTTCCATAACCAAGCTACATTATATAAGCAAAGATCAATAAAAAAGAGTAAAAGTTACATATAATCAATATTCTAGTATGTTAAATGGCTCTCGGTTTAGCCACTTTTCAACTGAAACTTTAAATCGATTTAAGTTTTAATCGCGTCAATGTACAGATAAAGATTATTAATAGACGTTTCGTTAATCTTACTTTCCACCGAACCAAATATATAGGAGTATTTCCACGCGTAGATTCTAATTCCTCTATTGATTCACGGCATCAAATCGATATGTCTTCTGGTGCTGATTTTACTGGATCACATGTTGCTGGACACTCGGATAAAAGCGACGGCAATAACGCAGGTCCTATAGA